>JABSMS010061099.1:0-21700 GCA_018902275.1 Aleiodes sp. PSUC_FEM 10030003
AAAAAGGTCTCTAATTTTTTTCCCATATCTGTGCGTACAAACTGCTTTTTTCTGGTTGTAAAACGTGCGTAATTTTGGGCTTTTACGTGGCTCGTCCCATTGTAAAATCGTCCCAAGTAAAATTATCCCAAAACAAATTCATTGCGTTCTACATAATATGTTCTGAATTAATTTTTAAATTTCCATTTTTTCATAATTTTTTTCCCAATTATCATCAAATAAAGTGGTCCGGCATTTCCCAGAAATCACACACTCGTGGCTCTCCTCCCTAATTGATTACTTGAAATGTTCAGATTCTTGAAGATGGTCTCGTAACCATCCGTCTCACTCCCGACGACCAGGGTCGCTTTGGTTTCAACGTCAAGGGTGGTCTAGACTTGGACATGCCGATCCTAGTATCCCGCGTGGCTCCCAACACACCCGCGGATCGCTGCTACCCAAAACTAAACGAGGGAGATCAAGTGGTCTACATAAACGGTATTGACGTCAGTGGAATGCTACATGAGCACGTTGTCAATCTCATTCGCCAGTCCCGCGACACGGGAAACGGCGAATTGAGCCTCACCGTTCGTCCGAACGCGCTTTACAATGCTCTCGCAGGTACAGAGGATCAATCGGAGGAGGAACCGCCCTACAGATATGTTCCCGATGCACCTCACGCCGCCGTTGGTTCTGACGCACTTGCTCAATCGATGCTACTCCTTGCTGACGGTCTCGCCTCCGGCGCGCTCATCGCTCAATACGAACAGCTTTACAGGAAGAATCCGGAGCTGACGTCACTAGAGTCGAAGAAAGCAGAAAATCAGAATAAGAATAGATACCGAGACATTTCACCGTACGATGTAACCAGAGTGATTTTAATGGGCTCATCCAACGGTGATTACATAAACGCAAACTACGTTAACATGGAGATTCCTGGATCGGGAATTATCAATAGGTACATAGCAACACAGGGCCCATTGTCATCAACTGTCGCTGATTTTTGGCAGATGGTTCTTGAGGCCGGCTCAACCCTTGTTGTCATGCTGACAACATTGATAGAACGCGGAAGGACGAAATGCCATCAATACTGGCCAAATGTCAATGAGACACTAACGCTCAGGAATTTGACGCTAACTTCTACTGCCGAAAATAGCGAGGATTTCTTTGTGTTTAGGGAGTTTGTACTGAGGGATATTAATACCGGCGAGGAAAGGGATATTACGCACATGCAGTACTGCGGATGGCCGGATCACGGAGTTCCGGGAGATTGGAAGCAATTCACAAAGTTCACGGAGAGAGTAAGAGCTGCAAGGACGGGAATGGTGGAGCCGGCTGTTGTTCACTGCAGCGCGGGAATTGGAAGGACTGGGGTGTTGGTACTCATGGAGACGGCGTTGTGTCTTATTGAGGCTAATCAACCGGTTTATCCCCTAGATATCGTCAGGGCTATGAGGGATCAAAGGGCTATGATGATACAAAATGCTGTGAGTTTTTTTTGGGTCTATCAGAAGGGGAACGGTTTCATTTTTTAATGAGATTTGCAAAGAATGGGCCTTCAACTCTTTCGCTATCTCGCTTAGCTTTTGTGGAATACCCCGGAAACTAAGGGAGATAGAGAATTTTTTGTTGATACATTTTCTTGTAGCTCTCATCTTTCTTCACGAAAAAGTTCCCCAGCTAAGTCGTTTTATTTCCTTCAGATCTTGAGATATTTCGAGAAAAGCGATCATAATATGAAACTCATTGATTCCTTTTCAAAATTTACTGCATAATATTCTGTTGAAAAAAAGTTCATGGATTTTCAAAATTTTGATAATTGCATCGGAGAAGTCAAAGAATTTGCTCTGAAAAATTCTATAATGCAATCAATTTTTCTCCAATACTTTTGGAAAATTCTAGAAAGGATAAAAGAAAGCTCATGGCTTTCCAATAAAATGATCAAAACTTCCAAAATCCATGTAATTCAAGTATTCAAAAAATACAAATTTTTGCAATAATTTTTCTTATTCTATATTACAGAGTCAGTACAAATTCGTCTGTGAAGCTGTCCACAAAGCATACACCGAGGGCATCGCAAAGCCGCTCTTAGAATTTGCAAGATGAAAAAAAACCTAAAAATAATTTTTTGATTTTTCTAAACAAAAGCTGATAGAAAAAAAATGAAGAATTTTTATTCTTTCTTCGAGTCCTTTTTTTCATAAAAATTTTTCCAATTAAACTTTAAATATATATGAAGATGAACATATATAATTTTTTAAATTGACAATAACACTCGTTATTGCATAGAAAAAAATACGATTAATTGTATTTATTATTAAGGTTGTAGGAATTTCATGATTTTTTTTCTTCTCCTCGAATAGGCAGTGAGTTTATTTCTCCAGAATTCTGGACGTGTGATAGCTATTTGGTTTCGAGGTTTTTTTTCAAAACGAGTATTTTTCTCTATCGATAATTGAGTGATTAATTAATAGGAAGAAAAACAATATAAAACATCCCACCATAATCTTAATAATAAGTTTTGCATGCTCTATTTTTCTTCTACGAAAAGAAACAAGAAAAGTGAAAAAAAATCATTATTAATTATTTATGTGAAGATTTTTTAAATAATTAATCTATGTAAATAATTTTAGATGGTAAAAGTAAGATGAGTATTTTTATCAATTAAAAAATTGTGCCAGGAATTCTTTGGTAGCTAACCATCGAAAAATCGTCCAGATGTAACAAATTACATTTTTGTTGACAATAAAATTAATGGATTCTTCATTTTTAGTCAATTCCGATGAAAACAAAGAGAAATTGGAGCTGAAAAATGATGGAATACAATCTCTTCTGGTCCAACGGTTTTTGAGTTATTAAAAAAAAAACGAGTTTTTTGATGTTTTTTTTCCACAATAACTAAAAAACTTTTGGAGCAACATGGACTGTATTATAGCATTTTTCAGCCCTTTCCACTGGAGTTATCAAAATTGCGAGAATCCATCACTTTTATTAGCACAAAAACGTAAATTTTCTAGAAGTAATGGAAAACCTTGAAAAAAGGTTTTTCAAAATTTTATACCTAAAGATAGTCAATGAAAAATATGTAACGATTGTCCGTATATTTTTTTCAATGTAAAAAAAAAAAGAAAACTTAATCAGTTTAGAAAATTGAATTAATTTCCACAAAGTATTTGTGAATTTGTAATGAAAATTAAGGAATTAACTCTGAAAATTGAACGTGTGAATCGGTGTGAGAGTCGGTAGCTGTCTAGTCGAGTTTTATTTGTACTTTTGACTATCGAAATAAACATAAGAAAAAATCATTTTATAATAAAATTGAATGTCCTTTCTTTTCTGAAGATTATGAAATATATTTTCGTATAACTCATCTCTTTTTTCGTTATGAAGGCACTTAATTTTTTACACTCGCATTGCGTTAGGAATAATAATTATTGGGGTCGGCAAATCCCTTCCACCTCCAGGCGAAAAGCTGAGAGTCAGAGGATGACCACACTCTCTCTCTCTCTCTATAAAAGACCATCAAGCTGAGCGAAAGGACTTAGTCGTATTTTTGCAACGCAATTGAAGGCATCGGGACAGAATCGTAAGTTTACCCGTGATTAATTTTATTTTTCATCAAAAAAATTGAAGAAGATATTATCGTTCAAAAAAAAAATCGACGATTTTCCAATGAATTTTCCTTTTTTTTTCATTGTAAAAGATATTTTTTTGGGAGTTTTGAAAGGAGATAATTTGACTAGATCATTTTGCGAATATCTCAGAAACTATCGGGATTATGAAAGAGAGCTTTTTTGTAGAGGAGAATGAGAGCTACATGGAAGGTCTTGGCAATTTTTTTCCTACCTTCCATAAAGATTCCGACATTCCAAAAAAAAAAAAAAAAAAAAACCTCGATTCTCCTCAGTTTTCTGTTTGCTAAAATATTTCGGAAACCATGATGACGCAATTTAGATAAGGAGTTTTTTTGTAGCTCTGATTCTTTTCTGCAACGGAAATCTCCACAAAATTTTTTTATTTCTCATAATTTCCAAGATAATCGCGAAAAACGAAATTCATCGAAATATCATAAATTATTTTAATTATTCCAGATGAAAGTTTCATTATTACCAATTGCAACACTGCTAATAACAGCAGTTGCTGCACTACCGCAGCAAAAAGACGGTCAAATATTCAGCAGTGAGGCTGTAATACAGGCACAAAGAACACATTTGATACCAAAAGATGCAACAATACAGAAAGTTCAAGAGGGCATTGAACTAGCAGCATACGAATCGATCCCTGGGGATCAAAGAATTAATTTATTTGAAATACTTGGTGATCATGTACCACCAGAGGTTGTAAACAATCTTCAAGGACAAATCGATCAAATAGGACGCAATTAATCTGCAATCGCTGGAATAACTTATCTTTTAAAAATAATGTAAATTTCAAGTTTTTTTAAAATTATTTTTGTAATAAAAAATTTCTGTATAAATCTATTTGCTTCTTTATTCCTTCTTTTTTAACATCCTGGTGAGGCAATCGATGATCCCAAAAGGTAATCACGTTCACTTTCACCGGTGAGAAAGAGGACGAGTTATCGAGTCGATGATGGGTGAAAACAGAATATTGATTTGTATTTCTTATTCAACTCAGTAATAGAGTTGTAAATATTGAAATTTTCATTTTTCATTGTTCTGTGAATATCTTCAAATCGAGTAGATTCAGCGAAAAATTGTCTTTTTTATAATGAATTTCCCGGCTTACCAAAAAGGCCTTGATAAATTTTTATAAAGATTGTTGCAAGTGGTTTTTGGAGTAATCTGTCATCACTTCACTAGCGAACTCGTTTGTAAAATTCATTATCTTCGGCGAATCAATGAGGCGGAGAAAGTTTTGTGGAACTTTCACTTCCTACTGAGGTCATAAGTAGTTTGTGGTGAATTATTATTATTTTAATGACCCAAATCAATTATAAAATTTATCAGAATCATTTTTTTTTCATAATTTAATTTTGGGGGATAGTGAAGTTCATGGATTTCTGGGAAACATAATTTCATTGGAAAGAATGGAAGAATGATATGATATAATCTTATTTGGCTCAATAATTTTCGAGATATTTAAAAAATGATTTTTTAAGCTAAAGTTAAAAAACGTTTTTTTTTAATTTCAATTTTTACATTATCTCGATAACTACTGGCACAGAATAGATGGCATGGAAGCATTTTCCGGCGGAATTTTTCCAATCTCATCGATGAAAGTGTTTTTTTTAGAATCATTAAACTTCATTATCTCTCCAATTAATTTCTTTTCTCAATTGAAGAACAATTAATTAATTAATTAATTTCGGTGGTTTCGGAAGAATCGGTAATGTGATTTATGATAATTCTGTAAATTTATTCGTTAAGTTGTATCCGATTAAAAAATAAGAGGATATTAATGAGATAATGAAATGTTTTTCTTTTTCACTTGACTTACAATTATTTTTTTCATTTTTTTTTCTTTCCGTAAGTAACTGTAAAAAATGATGATGAATTATTTTGTACATTAAACTGAGAACAATAAATTATTTAACTAATCCTGGGACACTCGGAAACGATGACAAAGATTCTTGATTTAGCTTTCTGTTTATTTTTCTTGTTTATCACTAAAGTTTGTTTCATTTTTCATTGTTTTTTCCACTGAAAGAAATGTATACAGCTTACGTGATCCTTCAACGCCGAAATTTTCATTTTTTCTTTCTGTTTGAATCGTCTAAACGGTGGTTACTGCAAAAAGTTCCCTCGCCGCGTGTGGTTATGCTCATTCACGTCTCATTTACTTCCTGAAATAATAAAAATTATTTTAATAATTGGATTGATTTTTTTATTATGAAATAATAAAGTTTTTCCATAATTTTTCCATATTATGAAAAAGATTTCCACACAAATTCTTTCATCTCTCATAGATTGAACGATATTTGATAAAATTCGATTTTGAAGTGAGTAGAATTAATTGGTTCAAATTTAAAATCAGTTTCTTCTTGGAATATTTCGGAATCTAGAAAGGATAAAGAAATGTTTGTAGAGACCTTTTTTCCTAGCTTTAATTCTCCTCTACAAAAAAGGTCTCTACGGGACCTTTCCTATCTCCCATTGATTCCAGATATTTCATAAAAACTGATGACACGATGGATGTCACCCTTATTATTTTTATGCTTATTTACGAATATTCCATAAGAAAACATCATACCTTGATTTTTTTGAGCTTCGACGATCACCACTGTCATCTCTGGATCTTTTCTTGCTGGACGATGAGTGTGAAGACCTGTGCTTGTCGTGTTTGTCACTCTTTTTTGGACTGATAGTGAAAGAAGAAGAAAATTTTTTTTAGATAATCATTGTTTTTGATATATCATTAAAATTAATTAATCACCTGTGTTTGGACGACTTGGAAGGAGACACTTTTCTGTGTGATCCTCCACTTCTCGTTCGGTCCGTTCTTTAATTAACAATTGAAAAATCCCCCAGTTACATTTCAGTAGTGAAGTGATGAATCGGAATTAAATTAAATTTCTACTTTCCCATAAACTTTTGTGGAATATCTTGGAATCTAAGGGTGATGAAAGAATTGTTGTGGAAATTTTTTTGTAAAGTCCCGGTCAGCTACAAAAAATATTATCACAAAAATTCGTTATTCCTCATAGATTCTGAGGTATTTCTAAAAAACTAATTAAGCAATGAATATTCAAAAGTTCATGATTATCAGTTTTTACGGAATATCTTAGAATTTCTAGCGTGAGGACCTTTTTTATAAAGGGAAATCGAAACTCTGGAAGTTTATGTTGCAAAAGATTCCGAGACATTCTCAAAAAAATGATGGACTGAAATTAATTTACTGATGGACCATTTCGCTACTGATCTATTATTATAATTTTTATCTAACCGGAGATGCAGCCCAGTGCAGCCTCAACTATATTTGTGAGATAAAATACTCCATAAGTTTTAGCCGTAAATTATGTGAAAAACTAAAAACTGAAATTTTCTAGAAAAACTAAATTTTTCATGAGTTTTTGTGCGGATATCTCACATGGTAAAATACCTGAACGTAATGAGGTGGATACCAAATGAAAGCTGAGTGAATTTCTGATCGTTTCATTCCATTGCGAGTTGATTTTCGATCAGAAAAGAAAGTTATAGTCTAAAACTTAACTTTTAATAAATCGCTCATATCTCTCGCAATTCTCATTGAAAATTCCTTCCCGAAAAAGGTAATCGTTCGAAAATTTTCTCATCTCCATTTCGACACCAACTTCAAGGAATTACGTTCATTAATTCCAAAGATATTCCCGAAAAAAAGGAAAAAATCGAATCAAAGTTATAAAAACTGATAAGTTAAGAATCACACGTACATTATTTTGGGGACATCTCAGTGAATATTAGGCTCACGATGATTGATCAAGGGACTTATTTGTAAAGAATTGAATTCTTTACAAAAAATATTTCTTGGCATTTCTCTCTATAGCTCTTCATTCCAAAGATTTCATTCCATCAGTTTCACATAATTTACGACTTTCATTACGACCAAGCTGCAGCTTCAAAATTATCATCTAAAATGTGTTTTGAAAGAATAAAGTTAGTGGATTTTCAAAAAATTTGAAGTTCAATTGAATAGCCAGAGAAATAAACTGTACATAGTGAGCTTGATTTATATTACTAAATACTTAGAAATCTTACATCTTGAAAATCTTGTTACATAGCTGGAGAATTATTAACCTAGCAAGGATTATAATATATTTTTCGCTTCAAATTTCCCTAGCTATTCACTGGAACCAGCGCAATTCTGAGATTCCACCACCTTTATCACCTCAAGGAAGATAATCTTTTTCCATTCTTTAATTTATGGAAAAGAACGAAAAATTATTAATCAACAAAATGCAAGCACGCGATTGCTGTGATAACAATGAACCAAAATTTGTGAGTTCTCAAGCTACGAATAAAACTTTTACGAATAGTCAAAGAAGTGTAATGAAGTTGAAGTAAAATGTTGTAAGAATGAATTGAAAATCCCACCAATGACTACAACTATGAGTACCGAAAAAAAAAATTGACAATTACCTGTGTTTATCTTTATGACTCGAAGAAGAGCTCTTTCCCTTAGAACTAGAATGCCTGTGTTTAGAATTATGGCGATCTTTCGACGGAGTTTCCTTCTTCTTACTGTAATCATTCCTGCTAAATCCAACGGTACCACCACCATCGCCCCTCTCCTTATCCTCTTCAGCTGCCTCTCTCTCCAAATCACTCCAATCTTTTCCACTTTCCTCCGAGCTTCCCAGCTCCTCCTCCTCACTTTCCGAGTCCTCCGATGCCTCAGAATACTCCGAGTCATCATCACTCTCCTCCTCACTCTCAATATCAGTCGGCTCATAAGCCTCATCCTCCTCCTCTTCCTCTTCCTCGACCTCCTCATTTTCAGCATCACTTTCTGGATCCAAAAATGTCCACCCACCGCTGTCAAAGAATCCCTCAGGATCATCAGTTATTGTCTTCATGATCTTCGTCCAATTCAAACTCTGTACTCCCTCGGAGTATCTAATATCGCAAGAATTCAACCATTCCTTGACATGATCCAACATAGCCATTGGAATGGCATTAACCATAGCAACTCTCTTGTGATAATCTTTGAATACAAATATCATGTCGAAATTCTTCAAATGAAACTGGACTCGTTCGAAATGTACCAACTCAACGTCTTCAAGTGTGATAACGAATGGCGGCCATTCTGTCAAATTAACAAGACAGCCTGAAGTCGGTTGGAGTAGAACAGTACTCCTAAATGGCGCACCAGGAAATCCAAGATCCCTAAATGGCGTATCAAACTCAATCTCTTGTTTCGTCATTGACTCAACTTTCTCGCAGAACGACTTGAATGCTGTCTTCAGCTTGTGCCTCAATTCTCTCTCTGATTGTTCAGCGGCAAGATCATCTCTGTCGTGCATGTGCTGATGTTTACCAAGATCTGTAGTGATCTCACCGACTTCCGTATAAAATTGCACGTCAACGTGCTTTTTCTTTCCGAACATAATCGCGTGTTTGAGATGAAAATGCAAGAGAATTATCATTTCACCATCGCCAGGCTGAAAGAATGCATTCTTAATGTTGTTGTAGAGAATGTCAACTTTGTCACCGCGGACAGAAGTGTAGCGAAATCCATTGGTGTGCGCCTCAAGGCCACCTGTCATTCTCTTTGTCACGATGTTTGGACGTATATAGAGATCCTTGAGTTTTGGATTACCTTTGTTCTGAGAGAGTACAAGGGTGTCTTGTTTTACCAAATCTTCCTTCTCACGTTCCTCGGCCTCTCTGTTCTTGAATTTCTTCTGCACCTCTTTGATCAGGCGGAAGGCTGTATTTAAGTTTGACGAGGGTGCTGATATTTCTCCAGGTTCTTTGGTGTTTGTCGACCGGTAAGTTACTTCTTTGACGAATGTCGCATCGGGCTGCGGATAAGTACCACCTTCGTTTCTTCCCATCGTTGCGCCCGGATGAAAGAAGTTGATTCTCAGATAAGTGTAGTCGCCTTCCACAGATTGCGAGATGTTCTTGATTGTCGAGATGTGGAAAGGCACAGGAATGCCGAAGATCGGAAGAATAACAGTTTCATATTTTTTGTCAACGTAAAGCTTCAATTCTTTGACTTCTGTCTCACGCGGCATGTGATTCAAACTTTTGTAGGAAACAGTGGACTTCCTTATTTTTTCGGCCTCTTTGCCGCCAGATTGTTGGGCCAACCGCGCTTTAGCAATCTCATTCAACTGCTGCGCAAGTTCCTTCTGATGTTGCTTTCTCTTCTCCTCCGATGAGTGTTCCGTTCGCAGTTTCGATTCAATAACTGCCGTTCTCTTTCCCCGGCCCAAAATCTCCGGTTTTGGTTCATTCTCCTTACCACTCTCCTCCTCCTCATCTTCTTCCTCATCCTTAACATAAATCCCGACATTCTTCATCTTCTTCTTCGATGTAGTGATGACTGTCGCTGGATTTCCATCATTAACAACAACAGTATCACCAATGAAGAGCGCATAAATTTTTCCCTCCTTCTCTGTAGCTTCGGAATTCGTCAGGTTTGAGAGACCAACATTAACATTAAACACCATTCCTTTTTTAGCAACTGCGTGAGTCTTTGGGCCAATCAACAGCGAGGACTCTCTGAATTCTATTCCCATAGCGAAACCAAAATTCTTTGTCAAGTGATCCAGTAAACCCGCTTTTTCACTCTTCACATACTTAATTCCGGCCTCGTAAACTGCTGAAATTTTCGTTCCAGCTGTTAATTTCTTCAGGATTTCTTCCTCAAGGTTTAGCAGGAAATTGTAATTTTCTTCGATTGATTTCGTCGGATTTACCAGTAGTGTTCGAACAATATTGGAACAGTAGGACTTGTAACGTGCTCCCAATGAACAAATGATAACGCCAAAGTGTAAATTATTTTTATCAGAAACAACGGAAAATTTTAATGTGTAATTACCACCACTCTGGATAATAGCTGGATAACAATTGTCAACTTGTGATACATCAACGCCTGTTACGTATTTTTTATTGGTAAGCGCTTGATCAACGCCCTCAGCTAGTTTTGAATGCTTAACTTTTTTATCAGAATCAATTATCTCCATTATTTGGTCTTTCAAGTATTTATTAAATACATCTACTGATACTAAGCAGGCCTTTTTAATTGTAAGTATTTCAATTTCTTCCTTTGGCGCCATTACGTATGCTGCTGCTGCACTAACATCAACTGTATCAAAATTTTCTGGCTTAATTGCCGCTCTCCACGCGTCCATAAATCCACCTGGATAATTTTCTTTTGAGAAAACGCCAAGGGTTTTACCCTTTTTACTTGATTTTATTATATCAATTAATTTTGAAAAATTTGCCTTGTCCTCATCACTCTTATCACGTACAAATAATTTGACTGCTGGTACACCAGTCTCATCTGATTTTCCGCTCTCAACTTTACGTAAAAATTCAATTTTCTTTTTACTTGCAAGAAAATTTATTGAATTCTCCGCTAGTATCATGATTGTGTCGGTTAATTCGTAACTGAGGAGCCAGGTCTTGAAATTAAATAATTTATTATTAGATTTTTCGTAATTATTATTGCCATGTAAGGAAAAGGAACGAGAATCTTTTTTGTTGTTTCTTCTTCTTGATCAGTGAAATTTACTTTTTTCAATGAAAATATTGAAAACTGAACATCCGATTATTTTTCTTTCAATTAATTTTTTTTTGAGTTATCTTAAAATCTGCAGAACATTGAGAGATTTCCGTGATAGCTTTTCTTGTACCTTTAATTTTTCTTAACAATAAGGAAAGACTTTATTACAAATTTTTCCCTTGTACCTCAGAATAAGAGGAATGTCAAGAAGAATAAAAAGCAATTGTATTAAACAATCTTACAATTTTTTTCCTTCACCAATATCTCGAAATCGATGATAGATCGAGAAATTTTTGTAATAACCTTTTGTGCACTGAGATTTTTTTCTAAAAACAAGCTTTTTACCAAAATTTCTCTATCTCCCTTAAATACCAAGATATTCCACAAAAGTAAACTCGACGCGAAATTCGTCCGTTTTCCTTTACCACGTGGTCAATGAATGAAAAAAAAAATTGGAAATAATTGGAGTAAATTACCTGCAATGCCATGGATTTGCTGTAGACGATGTCCTCGTCGGTTCCGACGGCAGAGACGAGGCAATCCATCTTACTGAAACTGTCATCTGATCCAACATCGCCTTCCTACAAGATAATTCATCAATTACGAAGAAAAAAATCCGAATAAAATTATCAGAACAATAAATTAATGATTTCACCTTCCAAGCTGTATAAAGGCGTTTCATACGCCTAAAAAACGTCTCTTTGTCCAGTACTACGTTTGCCATGGCTTCTCGGAGGTTAGCTTACCCCGTGACAATGAAAATTGAATTTAAAATAATTTTTTTTTTGCTCAAATAAATGAATTCTTTTATTTTATTATCAATCAAGTTTTTAACTAATTCCGTGAATGACACGTTTACATTTTTCCATTATCAATTGTGTCTCTAAAATAAATAGAAGAAGTAGAAAAATTCTCAAGACGCTAAGCGAAAAATACAGAAAACTGTTCGCGGCGTTGAGATGGCGCGAATAAATTTGTAGGTTAAGTTAGGTTTCGCGAAGAAGGGCGAGAACTTACAAAGCCCGTCGAAGGAGCGGCGGGAATGTTTGAGCACTCTGAAAAAAATAAAGTCGTTTTTTGTTTTTATTGAAGAAATTAATTTTCTTTCATCATTCTTATCCACATAAAATTAATAAAATGAATGAAGATAGTGTCAAAAATGAATTTCAATTTCAATATTTTATCAAATTGAAGTTGAATTAATTTTTCCACGGTTTAAAAAAAAAAAATTGATTCTCAGGAAATCAAGAAAATTCATTGAGACGGTATTCAATATTATTTAGAAAATTCTATTTTCAGTTGGGTCAGTTATTATATCGACTTGATAGAAAATTTGAGAGAGCAACCATCACAGTCCACTCACAAAGCCACAAATGTAAATTTTTTGATTTTTCCATTTTCTTCAGCTTGTGCAGATTTTCTTGCAACATTAGGATCTTCATTTCCTGCATGAGCGATTCAATCCGAATCTGTTGGAAATTAAAAAAAGAGATATTTTTGGGATTTTCAGAGGCTTTAAGACAGTACTGAATATTATTCTACAGGTTGCCGATTCACACAGAATTTCATTTTTTTGAGGCGTAGAGTTATTAGTTCGATTGTTAATTTTCGAGGTCAATACAATAACTTCCCTTCCGGGAAGCTAAACAATCATTGAAAAAATACTATTATGTTATTGTTTACCCGAATTTGATTATTCCATTGAAATCCTAATAATTCATAAAATTTGACATTTTTTGATTGTTCAAAAAAAAAATTAAACTTTGAATGAAAGGGGAGTGGGAGGGACCTAGAGACTTGCACATGCGCAGTGAGTAATAGCCTGAAGAAAGCCGCCACCTATCGTAAGCCACTATCAACGTTAGTCCGATCGCAGTAGTGATCCAAAGAAGTCACGGGTCTGTGAGTTATCCGTAAATATTTCCCACTTACAAAAAAACGAAAGAATAAAAAAACATCCCCGTGGTGATTTCCAATCATTATTCCAACAGTCGATTGCACTACGCCTAATACCGCAACAAAGGACAAACAAAAAACGTGAGTAGTAAACAATTAATGTAATTGTGGGTGGAAAAAAAAATTGTGAAATAATGAAAAAACCTTCAAAACTCGTGCAAGAGCCAGACGTGACGGCTAAGGAGCAAAATGGCCGTGCTCAACGTACAACAAACCGTTTTCTCATATTCTCCACCATTCATTGACACCCCATGACTCAAAAAAATAAATCACCATTGAATAATTAATAATTTGATTGAATTTCATATGAAAATTAATTGAAATTCATGAAATAATTTTTTTTTTTTACAATTTTCAAAATTATTCGTCGTCAAGTGTTATACACGTTGTAGAATAGGCAATTGATTTTTTTTGACATTTACACAGACTTTCCTTGGAATTATACTCAAACCATAGAAAAACAACTCGTGAAAATTCATCAATTGTTTTATTTTTTTTTATTCGCAATTATTTCAATCATTTAATTGATTTAAAAAAAAAAAAATGTTTTTATTTTGAGATCTTTGAGGGTTCTGACGTACGAGAGAGTGTTGGGTCAGCTGTTGGCTTGTCAAACCACTCGAAATCTTTTGACAATTCGAGTGATCGGATTAATTAATAAATTTTAAGAAATTCTAATTAAATTGATTGCGGGAAGTTTTTTTGTCAAGTTTCATGAAGATTTTTGGGCGGAAAGAATATTTTTCAAATTTGGGGATTTTTCTTCGGGTCAATTGGACCTTCCGCAGGTGTTTAGTGGTTCGGGTACCTGATCAATAATTAAGAGTGATTTAATTAATTATTCAATTCATCAAATGCTCAATCATCATAAATTTCTGTATTTTCGGAGTTTTAATATGTACATTCCCATGAATAAATAATTTTTGGACTTTTTTCTCAGTTTTTACGAAATTCAACAATAATGAAAATAAGAATTGATTCGGAAAATCTAAAAGTTTCGCTTTTTAATGGAAAAAATTCTTTAATGAATTTTCCACACAAAAAAAAGCGCAAAATTTCCAATTTTTTTTCGAGCGTCTGATAATTGTTAATCGTAAGGACAGGATTATTTCGAAGCTTGGTGGAATTTGTAATAAATATTTTAGCGGATTCAATGCCGGTGAATACGTAGATAGACCGGCCGGTCTTCGTGGGGGTGGATGGAATTGCTCGAGGATATCGATTTTTGTGGGGCTGCATGAACGCATCATGGAAAAAGAAGCATAATAATAATGTCTGCTCTCAAGCCCTCGACGTCGTTTGCGATATGTTTGAGACGATTGCCAAGGTCTCTTCCTGGATGAAAACCTTAAGAAATATTAAAAGTTTGTGCATATTTTTTTTCTTCGTAGAAATTTTAGTTTGTACACGAAGAAAATCAATAAGGCTCAGGATGGAAACCACGAAGAGTTTCAAAATTAATTAACGTAATTAAAATTCATTAATGAATGGCAATTAATTATGTTGGAAAGGAAAGACAGCGAAATTCTGATTGTTTTCGGTCTCTTGGAAATATCTCGAAAACTATGAGAGATAGAGAAATTTTGATACGGAAATTTTTTGTAGGGGAGAATTAAAGCTACCAAAAGAGGTCTCCAGAAAAATTTCTCTATCCCCCTGAGTTTCTGAGATATTCAACGAAAATGAACAAAGTAAAATTTATGAATCACATTTTACTACTTCATCTCTGATTTTTGCAAAATATGTGAGAATTTGAGCGCGATAGAGAAAACATGGTGAGGTTTTTTCGGAGAGCATAATCAGAGCTAAAAAAAAGGTCCTTAAAAAAATTGACAATCTTCCTCAGATTTCAAGATATTCAATAAAGTTAAAATAATTTTTTTCTCCAATTATTCATTTGATAAATTGATTCATTGATTGTATTTTTTTTTCAGCAGCCCCTGATGGCGACGAACTGAAGATATTCGTCTCGACTTCCGAGAAATTGCATATTTTTTTTTTCATGCTCAATTGAAAAAGTGAAGAAGAAACCAATAAAAAATTGAAAAAAGAGTTGTGCTACAACGAGGATCATGAAAATGGTGTTGTCACAACGGCAGAGGGAGGAGTTGTGAGTTCAACACAATTTCCATATTTTCCATCATTTTAATTTTTTCACCCGAGGAAAATGAAAATAAAAAACAAAAATTGAACGAAATCTTCATTTTCTCTGGTTATTTATCGAAAAATATGAATTATTTACGTCGCAAATTATTAACATTCGGTCGTATAAATTCTCTGAGTCATGCAATTTTATTGGGGGTGATGTTACTGCGCCGGTGTAGTCAAATAGGGTGGCTTTTGAGCAAGCGCAAGTCACAACGATCGATACAGGGAGAAAATTACGTCCATGGAGAGATCAATGGAGCCCAATAAAGAATTGCCAACTTTATTGCTACGCTCTTGAATTTTAATCCACCGTTCCTCCTTTTTTTCATATGAAATGTCCCGGCTACATGACGTCAGGAATTTCTTGAATGGCGCAGAAAAATAATGCACCTTCGAAAGGCAAAAATTTTTTTCACATAATTTAGATTTTCTCTTTTAAAAAACCAAAAAAAAAACAAAAAACAGAATGATGTTTTTTTTTCAATTCTTCAAGTTTATTGAAAAGATCAGTAAATTTCTGGTGAAAAATGCTACAATAGAATCCATTTCGTCTTAGTAGGTTTTGAGATAATCAGGAAAATGAAATTGAGGAAAAAAGTAGTTCGTTAAAAATTTCAAAAGCTATGAAGCCAGAGTGGATTGTATTATAGCAATTTTCAGCGGAGATTCTCTGATCTTTCCAATAGAATTGATGAAATTTCCAAAATCTATAAATTTTGATCACTCCAAAAAAAAAAGTTCTGAATTTTTTTTTCTGTAAAATCAAAAGAAATATTTACATAATTCATTGAACATCGGGAATATTCCCGTACGACCTGGAGAACCTGACCCGAGGTGTAGATGCCTTTCACCCCGCGACATCTCGTTCGATTTTTCTTCTCTCTCTAACTTTCTATGAAAGCATGATTTCTTCTTGCAATTTCGTTCCAAAAAATATTGGAAATAAAGACAAAGAAATTGCATCCCTTCACGTACGGTGAGAAACTAATTTTAATGGAGAACGAGTCATTTTTTCTTCTTTGAACAATAATTTAATCAATTCAATCTAAAATACTCTTTCTCTCCCCGTGAAAAAAAATTTGACGAGATAAATTCTATGAATAATCGTCTAGCTCTGGACTCCAGGAAGCATTCGTGTACTCACGAGGGCATTACACCCCACCTATTTGCCACCTGCAATCGTTCCCACGGTTGAAGTCTCCTTCACGCCTTCTTCATAAACACTGCGAATGAAGAATGGAAAGAAAAATGCAAATGAACACAAAAAAAAATACATTTGTAAACAGAAGTGGAGTTTATTGAAGAATACTATTATTTTTCCATTGTTTTTCTAGTTAGGAAAATCCTAGACCGCCGGACGTGATATTAAGATTGTTAATGACTCATTATTTTTTAACTTTTTAAAATTTGAAAAATTGACAATGAAAACGTGTGAAATGAAGAGAAACTTTGCAATTTTTCTAACTTACATTGTTTCGTGATAATCTCTATTAAATAAGACTCCAGGTTCGGAAATTATCTCAAAAACTATTGCGGGAAATTTGACAAAGACTTTTTTTCATGAAGAATTTCATCATCTACAAAAAATGTATTTTGACCAGACAATTTATCTCTCTCCATCACTTGACTCTTGTCTTCATTATTTTATTAGAAAGCAATTTTGAAAAAATTTCGATTCACTGAAACTCTATAGATAATGAGGCAAAACGTGCAATCATTATGTAATTTCATAGAGAATTTCGTGATCTTTCAAATGAAACTATTCTTATTCAATTTTAAGTGATGATTGCTGAGATAATGGCGATTTCATGGGAAAATTTGGTGATTTATTATTGAAAAATCACGATTCAATATTTAGAATTCACTTGACTATTTTGGCTTATAAATGAAAATGAGAACGAGTTTGTTTACCCAATTCGCGTGGGACGAGTGTCTCATTAGCATACGAGGTGTATCAACAATTTAAAGAACTCAATGACGTCTCTGTTTAATTAGTTAAAGTGAAAATAATAATAAAGAAATCGATGATTTCAATCAGTTTTTATTCCGATATTTCTAAAACTAACGGAGATGCGGAAATTTTCATAGGACTTTTTCTTTTGGTCAGACTTCATTCTACAAAAGAGATCTCTGTGCAAATCCCTATGTTTCCTTTGAATTCCAAGACATTCACTGAAAATCAAAAAAGCCTCATTCCTGAATTTCGAAAAAAGTTTTTATTTTTGTAATTTTTAAAAACAGAAATAAGGCGATCGCGGATTATCTCAGTACCAATGGATATCAGGATGCACTGGAGGCATTCAAGAAGGAAGCCGACATGCCTGGAGAGGTTGAGCGCAAGTATGGAGGTCTTTTGGAGAAGAAGTGGACCTCAGTCATACGACTTCAGAAAAAAGTGAGAAAATATAAATTTTCTCAAGAAAAAAAAATTAATAAAAAAAGATTTTGAATTGGATCGCTGAACGTAATTTTGTATTCCAGGTGATGGAATTGGAGTCGAAATTGTCAGAAGCTGAAAAAGAATTCATTGAGGGTGCGCCAACGAGAGGAAAACGTTCTTCATCGGAATGGATACCAAGGCCACCAGAGAAACATTGTCTGACTGGTCATAGGGCTCCAATAAACAGAGTCATTTTCCACCCCGTTTTCAGTCTCATTGTTTCGGCTAGTGAAGACGCTACGATTAAGGTTGGAATAACTTATTCACATTTCTGGAAATTAATTTTCATATTAATTTCACAAACAAGCCTCTTGCTAAATTCGCCTAAAATCAATATCTTCTGAGATATTTTACACTATTTTATCAGTAGCAGATTTATAGACGAAAAACTGGAAAAACTCTCTAGTATATATCAGAATCTATTGATAAAATAATAATCAAGAAAAAGTATCCATTGAGTTTACGAGAATTTATCAAGAGACCTTGTTTGTATCCCTTAAAATTATCTACAAAAAAGTTATTTTTGGATTTCCCTTTAAATCCACTCCTTTCAAATATATTTTCCAAAAAATTGACAACAAATTTTCGACTTCTATTTTTCCCTGTCATTTCAATAAAAATGCCTTATAAATTAAGAAATTGAAAACAATTTTTTATATTGTTTGTTAAACAGGTTTGGGACTTTGAGAGCGGCGAATTTGAGAGAACACTGAAGGGACACACAGACAGTGTTCAGGACGTAGCATTCGATGCGACAGGAAAGCTACTTGTCTCATGCAGTGCTGATATGTCAATAAAATTATGGGACTTTCATCAGTCATTTGCTTGTGTTAAAACAATGCACGGCCACGATCACAATGTTAACTCAGTATCATTCGTACCACAGGGTGATTTTGTTGTCAGTGCATCGAGAGATAAAACAATTAAAATTTGGGAAGTTGCCACTGGTTATTGTGTCAAAACACTGACAGGTCATAGGGAATGGGTTAGGATGGCTAGGGTCAGCCCATGTGGTGAATTAATTGCCAGTTGTTCCAATGATCAGACTGTTCGGGTCTGGCATATGGCAACGAAAGATACCAAAGTGAGTGAATGCTTTTATTTGTATAGAATAGGTTTCCTTCCTTCAGTTATCAAATATCTCAAAATCTATTGGAGATAGAGACTTTTCTTTCGCGCGTCTTAGCCTCTTCGCAAAATGTTCTTTACGAAGAGTTCCCTATCTCCCTTAGACGCTCAGATATTCCACAAAAACCTATTTTCAATGAGATGATTCGATTCTGCTTCATTGCTCGATTATTATACCATTTAATTGAGCAATTATGTTTCAAGGTTGAATTGAGAGATCACGAGCACGTGGTAGAGTGCATTGCATGGGCCCCAGAGAGTGCGCGAGCGGCAATAAATGCAGCAGCTGGAGCTGATAATAAAGGCGCTCATGAGGGACCATTTCTTGCATCAGGCTCGCGTGACAAAACAATTCGCGTTTGGGACGTTGGAGCTGGTGTTTGTTTATTTACATTGCATGGTCATGACAACTGGGTACGTGGTATTGTCTTCCATCCTGGTGGTAAATTTATTGTAAGTGTATCAGATGATAAAACATTACGAGTATGGGATACACGTAATAAAAGAGCTATGAAGACACTCGAGGCTCACGTACATTTCTGCACTTCTGTTGGTGAGTATTCAAATAGAAGACAAGAAAAATTGCTATGGTAAATATGTACAATGGCACCGAGTTATTTATTATTAATAATTAAAAGTCCAAAAAAAGTTGTAAACCCGTGTATGAAACTCTCCAAAAGAAAAATTCTCCAAATCGGAAATGTGAGTTTTCTCTCACATTCCCAAGATCTTCATATGTGCGGAACCGTCCTCTTCCTCTGAAAATGAATTCCCATTTTCACCGGTGCCTAGGTGCATATATACCAAAAATTGAATAATACCGCAGAATTTTTTTCTCAAATAATAATGATAATGATAATTTAATCAATGGTTTCTCCTCAAAATCTAGATTTCCACAAGAGTCACCCATACGTGGTAACTGGTAGCGTTGATCAGACGGTGAAGATTTGGGAATGTCGCTAGTCACCGAGCTGTCGAATTTTACATTAACGAAAAAAAAATTACAAATTATAATTTCTCTAAATATTTTTTTTCCTCCTGAAAAAAAGAAGAAAAAAAGGATTCTGAACAAAAAATGAAATGGAGAAAAAAAATTTAATTTCAAATTTAATTAATAAATAAAGGACAGAATAGGAAGGAAAAAAGGGAGAAAAGAATACATTTAAAATGAAAGAATGCAATTGTAGCTGTAAGTCCATACTTCAAATGAAGCCAGTGGATAAAGCCGAATTGTATGCTGCATGTTGAGCAGGAAAAACATTTTAAAAAATACAAAAAAAGCTATCGTACATGCTACTAATTATAATCATAAACTAAAAAATTGATTTAAAAAAAAAATCACATAAACATATAAGATTAAGCTCTTTAATTAATTTATAATAAAGTATAGTGATTATTATCAGTAAATATCGTTTCACGGTAATCAACTACACCATCTTAATTAGAAAGACGAAAAAGGAAAAAAAATTGCATTAAAATTTCGATAAAATTATTGAGAGTTCAAGAGGGCCCTGGAGGACCTGAAAAAATTATGAAAATTTTTTCAAGCATTATTCGTCAATAGAGACATATAAACATCCTTTATCAGATCCTGTAAATACCTGAAAAGATGATGGAAAAAATTAATGAAATAACAAATCATTATACGACGAATGATTCCCCTCCTTATTTTTATTCTCTCATTTATGATGTGAAATTTTTCTTTAGATGGGTAGTCCTCTTCATGGTCCTGTTGAGTAACGAATATAATGAAATGATTTAAATGATAATAATGGAAGATTAGATATTTGATTGAATTCCATGCTGCTTTTTCATCTAATTTGAAAGTGAAAAGTGAGAAATGGAAATTGGAGAAAATTTTAATCATACATTTTGTAAAGGAAAATTTATTGGAAAAAATTATGATTCAAACAATTTTAACTGCATTGATAATTTTCTTTTTTTGAGCGATGACATGTTGACATTTTCTTGGGGTACATTTCTGAACGCACCTCTGCAGCATCATCCTGCAGAAATTCCCCTCACTTCGGAATAGAATTGATGGAAATCTGAGAAAATGGAAAAAATTCCCCGTACTTTTTTCATTTTCAAATAATATTAGAATTTCAGAAATTTGGGGTGCAAATTGAATTTTCCTTTCTATGAAAAGTTTGCATGAATTCATGAAAATCCATTAAAAACAATTAGAGTGGAGTCAAGTGATTGAAAAATAATCGAAATAAAACAAACCAAGTAATTGTAAAAATACTTGTAATCTAATAGATAAAGCAGAAAAAAAATTAAAAAATTAGAGTACAACCGTAGTTGTTTTACGAAACTGGGAATAAAATTATGGAAGAATTTTTGAATCCCTCCCCTCCAGTATTGGAGTTGAATTATTTTAGTCATGTAGAGCCACCTTTCAGTCGTAGAAGGGACATAAAAATACCGATTGATGGCAAAGGAGTGACCGCAAGCATCAAATAAATGAGAAAGGTAATTTTTTGCATCTAGAGAGAAAAAAACGACGTTTCTCCCTAGATACAAGAAATATTGTATGCACCCCGGAAGGAAAAAAGTCGACTTCGACAAAAATTTGGCATCCTCGCTTCGCTCGGGAGGAAAGTTTTTGTCGAAATCAACTTTTTTCCTCCCTGGGTGCATAATATACTATGATTCTTCTCCACTCTTTGTTTTTGGTCATAAATACATGTATATGTTTCGAATGATAATCCACTAGTCCCGGCTCCTAAAATACGAATGAATATACATGATTTTTTTTCGTTCAATTTGTCAATGTGGTATTTTCATTTAATTGAAAATAATAAAACATGATGTCATTGAGAATAGTTTTCAGATGTTTCATTTATTTATATTAATAAATGAATAAATAAT
>JABSMS010061210.1:0-21664 GCA_018902275.1 Aleiodes sp. PSUC_FEM 10030003
ACTATAAGTGCAAATTTTTTAAATATTTTTTTAATGATAATTTATTTGTTTAAAAAAATCCAAAAGATTGTCAGATGTGTGCTACTTTTATTATCATTTTTTTCTCGGCATTCTGAGGCCGATATCTTTCTTATTTCCGGGGAATTCCAATTTTTTGATGAATACCTCTAGTTCTGATTATCGCAACGAGTTTCGATCGATCGCAAATGAATGCTGAGTTTCTATTAAATAAATTTTTAACGAAAATTGCACAAAAATCTAATATTTGAAAAATCGGCTATAGTTTCTTCAATTTTCATTAAAAATTAATATAACATAAACAAAATCAATGACAAATGATCTCAGCTTCCATTTGCAACAATCCCCGACTCGCTAAGATCACTAAAACCGAAGATATCCGCGGAAAATCAATATTTCTGATGAACAAGAGGAAGATACCCCTCAAAGTCAGACAAAAAAATATTTTTCCTCAAAAATTCCGAAAATTCCTTTCTAATACTTTTCACGACGTACAATTTCTACTAAAAATATATTTTTTCCCTCTATTTTTTTTCGCCGTCAACCTTATCATCGGAAATGATCGCTGAAAAAATCCCGCAATTCTCCAGTGATTTTTTCTAGAAGAAAATAAGATACAGATGAAAAAGAAAGATGTGTCTCAAATCAAAGAGCTCTGTTGAGTTACGAAAACATTCGAGAGACTGTGTTTTGAGACTGGATGGAAAAAAAAACAAAACACAAGACGTCTACAGTTGTATCGCTAGATTCGCAACGATAGTGTAAAAGGTGTATATAAAAGAACGAGACTAAGGCTGATTCTATCGGTTTAGTAGAAGTCCGGAATCGAGAGGCCTCTCTCGATTTATCACGGAATAAATACAATGCCGCTGCTCCCTCTTCCCTCTCTCTCTCTGCAACTATGAGGCCCAACAACTACAGTTCGTAACGAATTTCCGTGGCTAAACGCTAAGATTACTAGAGTGGATAACGAAAGAAGATTTAGAAATAAAAGGAATAAAAAATGTAACGCAATAATTCAACGATGGATCGTATTTTACGAAGAGTGCCGGAGAGAATGAGAATTGAATAAGTGAAAAGAAGAATAATTTCCATTTTTTCTACTTAAGAAGCATATCGATTCATCACCAAATAGATTTTATCGAGTGTGTGGCATTATAAATGGCTTAGACTTGAGGCTTTGGTGACGCAATTTTCGGATTTTGTAATGCAGCGAAGTAGGCTCTCTGGGTCAAAAATCAAGTACAGTAATTTTTCAATTACAGGGGATGG
Source organism: Aleiodes sp. PSUC_FEM 10030003 (assembly GCA_018902275.1). Taxonomy (NCBI): domain Eukaryota; kingdom Metazoa; phylum Arthropoda; class Insecta; order Hymenoptera; family Braconidae; genus Aleiodes; species Aleiodes sp. PSUC_FEM 10030003. The sequence goes on from JABSMS010061210.1 coordinate 1,291, forward strand.
ATCCGTTTGCCTCTCTCTCTCTCTCCGGTATGATGCAGCGATTTGAGGAGACATTAGAGGTGATGGAGAATGGTTGGAAGATTGGGATGATTACGGTTGTTCAGAGAAAAAACGGCAAAAATTTACGGCTATGAAATTTTCAATTCGGTTTTCTGCAAATATCTCGGGAATTAATAGAGATACACCCTTTTTGCCCTGATGCTTTTTTGTAGAGAATTTCAAGATCTACAATTGAGCATAAGGGCAAAAAGGGCGTATCTCCATTAATTACCGAGATATTCGCAAAAAACTGATGACGGAATGAAATTGTAAAAATTTTACGACTCATTTTTCTCACAAATTAATCGTGCGAATGTTCAAATTATCCGTGAAATTAGTCGAAAAAATGTTTCTCCAATGTAAAAAGTGTGACACTAAGTCTCAGTCAATGGAGTACCAAAGGGGCGCGAAAGACCACCAAACAGAAGAGTGAGTGTGTCTGCAAGGTACATAATAAGAGTGGCCACCATTATTTCGACACGACTCTCTTGGTTGGGTCGACGCGCGGCAAAACTTACGTAAGGTTTTTCTTGAAGCAGCAGCAACAGAAAAGTTTACTCGCGGTGGTATAAACGCGAGGCAAGCCCGTGAGCGTACTGCACAAACCCGCAACCAAATGAAATTGAAAGTAAACTTTTAGAGCCAAAAGGTTTGTGTTATTTTCGCGTCTAAATAGGTAAGGAAAGATGTTAAAAAAAAAGAAATACCATTGCTGCCCAATTGAGTAAATTCAACAAGTGTCAGGCATGAAGAATTACTCGATTAAATAATTAACTTATTTATAGAATAACTTTTTTATTCATGAAAAAAATCACAACGATTTTTTAATCCTTTTTCTCTCCTCTAAATGAGTGAAAAATAAATTCTCTTCTAATGACAAAAATAATTCTCCTCGCGAGAGATAAAATGCTTTTAAAATTGAAAGTGAAAGAATCAGAGTTGTCTGGGGACGTTCTATTTTCCTCGTTAAGTAAAGTGTAACTTGGCCAAATGGTTGGCCAAGAGCCCGCCTATTGCACCTTTAGCAGTCTCTTCCTAACTCTCCGGACCTTGCTCCCATTTCTCCCCGAGGCAAAGTAGATTACAAATAGAAACGTGCCTCAACTCAATGCGACACATCCTCTAACGATTTGTATTATAATTTTTTTTTCTTTTCTTGTGAAAGGTACTCGTCGACGCGGTATTATCGTTGCCAAAAAAAACATTTCTAACCACTTGCTCATCCACTCAGAGAATTTCCTGAGTATTCTCCTTTTTTTATTTTTTTTTCATTTTGTAAAACAGGAGAACGTATCAATCTTATTCATGAATATTCAGTTCATGATGTTGTAGTTTTTAAGACATTACATTCGTTTTTTTTTTCATTGTGATAATCGGCCTCGCGTTATATTTCCCTTTCTGAGGCCCAAGTAGAAAGTTATGTACGACCGGAAACATTATTTTCGTGTGAATATTTCCAAGGATTTTTTTCTCTCCTTTTTTCAATTTTTTATTCATTTTTTTATCAAGAAGATTCAGCTTCCGGGCGAAGAAGACAAGTAGGCGGATTTAATTGCCAAATTTTCGTTGAAAAGATTACACTTAAGTTAATTATAGAAATTGTGGTTGAAACAAGTTGTTTTTAATGCGTCTATTATAGACAGAAGCATTTATTATGAAATCAAAACGAGGGGGAAAAAGAAAAACAAAGTTTTATCTAATGGACGATGACTAATTCGAATCAATTTTTTTCAAGCCTAAAATCGTGTTTTTCCAACGATAAATAATTTTTTTATTATTATTCGTGTCTTCTCGAAAAATCGGGAATTTCATCTCCAACCCATTGCGCAACTCTTTTCATAAATGAAGCAGAAGAAGAAGAAAAGAATTGAGACCATGTTGGAGTATTTATGAGGGCATTTACGATGGCTAAATTTATATTGTTGGAAAATCCTGAAAAATGTTTTTATCTTGCGAGTTTCCCACTTGTCCTTCGGGCCTTTGCTTCTGCTTACCTAATCTCTTACGTTCTGCGGCGCGTCCTCGAAAGGAGGTTTACAACATTATATATATCTATATACTACTGGTTGAAAGACGCGGGAAAAAAAGAGTGGAGTGAAGAAGAAAAAAAAGAAGACATTGAGGAAGGAGTTAGGAGTGCGAGAGAACCGATGAGCCATTCGATGGCTCGTAAACGACCGGTTAGAAAGAAGAGAAGAGAGAAAAAAAAATTATGGAAAAAAAGAGCACTAGAGAGGAGTTATGGAGAGGATGAGAGAACAATCGGTGTCCCTGAGACTTCTTTTAAACTGTCTGTGTAAAATGTTAAATAACAATCTCGGAACGATTAGGCAATTACGTCACAAAATTTCTTGAAAAATAGTTTTCTACTGTTTTCAACGATTTTTTTTGTCGCGTTTTTTTTCCTCTTTTTTTCAAATGAAAATTAATCATTGATTTTTTAAATGATTTTACGTGTTAAAAATATTCAATGAACATAAATTTATTGCACAACAATACCGAAAATAGATGGGTGGAGAAAAAATATAAATCAGATGCAATAATTCATAGATTCAAAGATCAGGACACGTAACAGCCAAAGCATTATAAAATCGTTCGTATTTATTCGAAGGCCAATTTCTAATCCTCGCTTTCGGCTCAAGGATAGAGAAACGGGTGTGGTCCTTGTTTATTGTCAGTTGCTCTGGGTGAAACTCAGTGCAGAAAAAATGGCTTTTTTTTTCAGTTTAGTTTAATACTTTCCGGAGCATGCAGAAAGGGAAAAAAATTGTTAACCGTTGAAACCTTCGATTTGTGAAATTTTCAAATAGCACAGGTCGAGGTCGTTTGCGAAGGAAAATGGTTCGAAAAAATAATAAAATGGGGAAAATTGCCTGCAAGGCATTAAGGCTATGTAAAAACTCATAATCTCTCATTGTCGTAACCGGTATTATTGAGGGCGAGGGGTTAGAAATGATTTTCGAGCTAGACGAAGAGAATGTCTATCATAAAGTCATAATACCCTTCGGTATCCTCACGGGGCCCTCTGCCATTATGCCTGACCTCGAGAGCCAGTGAAAACTCGGGGAACAGACGTGAAAAAAAAGGGGACCAATTCGTTTTCCGGTCTTCTGTAAATACTGGGAGACTTATCTCATTTTTTTTTTCTCCTGCTCTTATTTTTATGATCGCTTCTGCTCGGCAAATGACAGGGTTTTATGACAGAGGGAATACGCAACTTCCGCAATACTGTAACACTGTTGTAAATTTTGGAATTTCAGGAGAGCAAAAATTCCGATGCTCTGCATTGAGAGAAAAGAATTTATGATTATTCACGTTTAACACGATTTTTCATTCATTTTCATTCATTAATTGAATTTTTCCGTTATCGATGGAATATCTCGATAAATTCGGTAATAATGGAACGACAACTTTGTTTCATTGAAGTCGAATCGTCTTGTCAATGTAAATAAGATTAGATTAGATTAATTAAACGAAAATATTCTCGAAATTATGTGAAAATCATTCATGATTTTAAAGTGTTTTTTTTAAACATTTTTTAAAGTCTTAAAATAAGAAAAGGAATATTATTGGATAATAATTTAATCGTTAATTTTTTTCCGATATTTAATGTCAGCACGTAATTTATATATATTAATAGAGTTATGAAAATTTTCATTTACACATTGGCATTTGCAAAAGCAAAATTAAATTTTCATTAAATAACATTCCACATAAATGTGCAAATAAAATCGTAAGAGGCTATAACACTTGAGCAGTAGAAGAATGAGAAGATAAAAAAAAAACTATTAAAAGTTATAAATGAATTGCAAATGAAAAGTGTAAGCTTCATGAATTCTCTTGATCTTTGGATCTGCATTTTGCACAATTTTATTGCATAATTCTATCAACTCTCCCCGTTGATAGGAAAAAAACATTTCTTCCCCGCGAAATATCCATCGTGTCTCCTTTTTTCTCTCCATTCTGCTTTTTTTATTTCTTCTATTCGCGGCTACCGTTGACTGCGTCTTTTATGGCCGCCTCTAAGTTGGCCGAGGCTATGTACATTTTCACGGTGTTTTTTCATTTTTTTTTCTTTTTCGTCAATGTATATGTGCATGGATTTACCGATGTATTTTTCATGATAACTGTGACTGTTCTCGCCTCCTATCTTAGTCGGCCTCAAGGTTGTAACTTCGTGGCTGTTAAGCGTGGTAATTCTGTCGCCCTTTCGACGAAAATTGATTCAGGTGTAGATTAGAGATAATGTTTTTTTATTCCTCGAACTCCCGCGAATATTGAATTATATTTTTGTCATTGAATTTGATAATTAATTCGGTGGATTTTTTTTTCGATTTTTTTTCCCCCCAAAAATATTCAACGTTTTTCCAATTTTATTTTCAAATTCTTTTATCAAACTCAAAATCCCATCCCAAGATAACTCGGGAAAACACGTGTCGTTTAGGCGAGAGATAAAATAAATTACTAATGGAATAATAAAAAAAAATGTCACAATTTTATTGTGTGACGTATTATTCAAGTACAGATTTTTATCGCTCAATTTAAATATACAAACAAGAGAAAAAAACAAGTCTTCATAATACTGAAGAATTCCAGATATATTTCGTGAAAGGTTGGTAGAAAAAAATCAAGTAATTTCGAAAGGTGTAGTAACCCTAGGCTAAAAAATTCCAGCGTCCTTTCGGGCCTGACTCAATCTCCGAGGCATTGAGACAGCTGAGAAACAGAGATTTTTTTCTCTCCTCCGCATCTTTGAGAATTACCAAAAAACATTCCGCGCCCTTTGATTTCCCGAACGCGAGGAAATAATCGTAATAACGAAAGGGAAAAGAGAAATTTGAGGTAAAATAATTGAGGAAAAGAGTTGCGAGTAAATTTGTCGAAAATTTCGAACGAAATTGAAGAACAAAAAATTGTAACGAATTAGCAAACTTCAATGTGAGGAACATGAGACAATTTCACAAGATTGCACCTTGACCGAAAGGTACATGCACGATCCCAGAGACAAGATTACGCATCCGCATGTCGTTAAATACATATGTATATATATTTTCCACAAACATTATTCTCAATTTTTTTTCCTTTCATTCTTCTTTTATCAACGATACTTCTACATCTCTCGAGGTACCTTAAAGGCGCGCAATGGGAGCCCCTGGGAATGAAAAACACGGTGGTCTCTGCGAGCGTTGAATTTCTGTTTGACCCAATTTCGCAATTGTCCACACGCGTGTGTGTATGCATGTGTCTCTTTCTCTCTCTTTCTCTGTTTGAGAGAATATAATCTACGAAATAAAATATTAAATGAGAAAGGGAAAGAGCGAATTTTAAATGTTGAAAATGTTTTGTTTTTTTTCTCCAACAAAGTAAACGAGATAAAATGAAAATAGTCACATTATAATTACAATGTGTCTTGGATTATGAGCGGAGGAGAAAAGAAAATCATAAGATTCTAAAAGACCATTCATGAAATAAACTTGAGTAATAATGAGTTGGGTATTATTGTTTTCACGAATAATACACTAAGTTGGGCAATTTCACTTGTTTCACAGTGACAAAAGTTCTTTAATGTGATAATGCCGCCTTCTGTAATCTCTTGAGGCTGCATAAATGCATGCAAAAATTTTCCTCCATTACTGAAACAATAAACGAAAGAGAAACAGCGTAAAGTGACTTTTTCTATTTTGCACGAGACTCACGGAAATTTTTTTAAATGATAAGCCAATAGTAATTAAAATATATTGATGTAAAAGTGTCATTGTAAATTGAAAGTAGGACAACCTTAGGATTTCCTTATCACAACTCTCTCAATCTGAGTCACAAACTCATACACATTTGGCTTATAACATTTATTTTCGAGGCCTCTCGCTCTCGTGTAACAAAACTATTGTCACACAATGCAAGTTGTATCTCACCTATACATAAAGCGTCAGCCAATGTTATCACGTAATAGAAAAGAAAATCAACTGTCACGCTCTATTATCTCGTTCGACGAACCGAATCACAACTTCAAATTCAGAGTGGGGATAAAAGACAATTGGAAACTTTAATGTTTAAATTCAGATATAGAACGACCTCAAATATCAATTATTTAATTTTCAAGCTCTCAGTAAAAAATTAGAAAAACTCGTTTTGGCTCCGGGAACCCTCGAAAAGTAGCCTCCTTCGAATTTAAACAAAAAACGAGTTTACATCAACAGAAAGAACTTCAACAAATTTCCCCTTTTAGCCTCGAAAAAAGAAAACAAATCCTTGTGCTCTTTTTCCAGTGGAATAAAATTAAAAAAGCATGAAAAGTATCCAGGAAAAAGCGCAAAGATAAAAGACACCCTCGAGTAACGTGTGAGAGGCGGGAAAAAGGGGAAAAAATTGAAGAAGGCAGTAGAAAGGGCTTAGATGTCGAGTGGGTTTCTCGAAGCCCTCGACGTTTTGCCCTAAAACGTTGGCGTGAGTGTGAGTAGGAGAAGCATATGGCTTTCATCCTGTCCTAGAGCCTCTCAAAAGAGCGAGAAAGAGTGCACGAAGGAGGGAAGAGCGGGAGGAAAAAATGGCGGAGAGAGGTGGGTTAAAGCATCGAGTGGTTTTACAAATCCTCTTTCATTCACGCCATCGGAGCTTTACAAATTCTCACCGGCTGAAGAAGAAGGAGAGCAGGTGGGAGGGTGGGAGGAGTTTACATGCACGTGGGAAGTGAGAGAGATTTTACGGGTGTTAAAATAGGGGATGGAGGCAAGTAGAAAGGAAGAGCGAATGTGGAACGGAGAACAGGCGAATAAGTCAAAGGAAAAAATAAAAAAAAACGTAACTAAACTTCAAATACGAGTGAAACTTTTACGTATACGCATGTTCTTTTCTTGATAAGGCCTTATCGTGTGAAAGCACCGTGGCCTACTTACTCTTTTTTTTTTCTTCAATGTGTGCATATGTTATTGTACCTATTTGGCCTCTTTGGTTGCACTGTGTCTAATACTGGGACACGTGTACTGTCCCTGACGCATAAATCTTTTACAAAGTGTTGTGTGACTTTTTTCTTCAATAGAAATTCTATCATGGGCAATGAAATAAGAATTTTTTTTTTGAGAAGGAAAATCATCGGTATTATATTGTCGCCGTAGAGTTGAAAGGGCGTGAGTGCCATTCTTTTGAAATCTACAAAAATTGAATCTACATTAACTCTTTCATGAAAATACTAACTTACGCCCTCTTGCGTCATTTAATAATTTTTTGAAAGAACATTGAAAAATACTTCGTCTTTGATATGTTTTTTTAATGGAAATTCTTTGTGTTTTTAACGGTGGATAGGATGATTAATCTTCCTTTTAAAACTCATTTTTCCGCATTTTTCGACAATTGAAATTCGCATGAAATTAGCCAGGTCGGCTAATTTTTCCCCGATTATTTCGATCTTGAATCAATTTTCTCATAACAAGAATTATAACTTCGTCTAAAAACGTTAGAAAGTCATTAAAAATCCCCTAAATCGATGGTAAATGAGCTCACCTTCGATCTCATTCCCATTTTCCTGCGCCACGACAATTAGAATCGGAAATATCTGCGAAAAACTGAGTTTCCCGGCATTAAAAGTGCTCAGCCTTAAATTTTTGGCCAAGGCCGTCGAATTCTCAAAAAAATAAAAAAGTTAATCTTGACACATGTTTCTTATCGGAAATTTTTTCCAATGAATTCATTGAAAAAATTCTATCCCAAATACCCCTTCCAATCTATTCCAACAAAAAACCAATGATTACGATAAAAAATTTGCCCAAATATAATCCAATGATTTAAAAATCACGTTGCTCATATTTAGAGCGTAAAATACAATAATATTTTTTCCTCCAATACACAAGTTGCCAGTTACAAAAACCTAACCGTAGTTGTCACCTTCAAAAACTTTCGTACTCGCGCAATTGTTAGCTTTCACTGATTTTATTGACATAACTGAGTGTTCAACGGGCATGAAGGCCCATTGTTCGTTACGATCGAGTTATAAAGAAGCGGGAAGGAGGTAAATAAACAAGGGGAGGCCCATTATCAAGAGATTGAATGGCTGATCGAGAAGCTAAGGGGATAAAAATCAAACGGGATCATTAATAATCGATAGATCGCGATAAAACAACTGAATAAATCTCAATTGCAATATATTTTTTATTTAATTTTCTTTCATTCTTCAATGACTTTCTTTCCGATGTGAGATGCAATTCCGTGTCCTTGAGTTAACATAAAGTACACATACACATAAACATATACACGAATGCTAATACAACGCACAAACAACAATGCCGGGACCTTGAAAATTGCAATAGTCCGAGACATCGAGAATATAAAACGTATTTCGCATAACGTTATGCGAATAATATTACGTAAATCAATGAAATGCATCAAGTGAATGCGATGCTGGAGTTATTATTATATATATCTAGTCATTACGTGTAAATCAGTGAGTGGGAGAGGGGGAAATAGATCGCGGAAAAAATGAAAAAACTAGTGAACGATCGCGATAATTATAAAGTAGCAAATTAACATTGGAAATTTCATTGTCCTGTCGATTAATATAAATTTTTTTCATTAAATAACTTCATTAAATTGCCTTTTTCAACCAATAAATATACATTATTCTCCTAAAAAAATATTCATTTGTCATGTAATTCAGTAATTAAGGAATTTTTTTTTCATTTGTTTTTGCTAATGATATTTTTATTGATTAAAATTGAATTGAATTTGTTGAGAAAAGTGAATGTTCACGAGACACGCCTTCCAATTTATTTTTCACGTGAAATCCTTCTTCTCCTCGTCAAGGCGCCACATATAATCATTACTCGTGCACTCGTCTTGTATACACTCACACACAATTTCTGAGAAAATGTGATCGAGTATGTATCCCAATGGGTTTCTGTTTGATGGAAAGGAAGAAAAAAAAATGAAAACGAAAGGAATGAAGAGAAAAAAAGAGTTGAAACGCCGGCGCATCGTAAAGACACTTTGAGTTAAACGAGAAATCGATTTATCGATGACAAAATCGTGACGCGTATTTCAATTGCCATTTCATACAGTTCGATTGAAATAAATGTTGAGATTGTTGTTATTATTATTTTCTTTTAATTGCTGTCTTTGTTTTTTGTCGTTGGGAAAAATGAAAATGTATTTTGAGTTTTTTTTTCCACGAGACAATACCAATATGAAAATTCATGAAAAATATTTAATAACATAAATTCAAAATGTACATATTGATATAATCAAAGTTCCCTCATTGAACGCTAATTGCTTAAAATAATGTGAGCACATTGGACACAAGTATAAGGTAATACGAGCGATCGGATCGCAATCGTGTCTCGCTCGATTGCACACCACTCACTTGTGCGGTAAGATCAGAAAATATATATATATTTATTCAGGAAAAACGAAGTCTAACCAGGGCTCAACACGTTCGTGTATGTAGCACTTTCAGCCAAACGTTAAAAACATTTGTTGCATTCGAGTGAGAGAGCAAGTGAAATTATAAGAGAGAGAGAGAGTAAGAGCGAGAAATATCCGACCGTGAGCAAAGCCGTGAGGTGTATCTAGTAGGACTGGTGCAGAGAGCACGTAACACGCGTGACAGTGCGCGGTTGCAATTGCACAGGGAGTAGGCAACCTTGAAAATTGCCCGAGAGCGTTAAGCTAACACACAAAGTCTCGTCAAAATTGCCTCTCGCTGCATAAACATCGATACTCTCTAATTTATTTATTTTAATTATTTCATCTAGTTTTTATTCCATCGAATGCAAATGTCTGTCATGGTGATCGTTTAATGGATCGTTATCTGTCGCATCTGATGGTAAAACTCGTCATAATACTGATTCAATGATCAATCATACTTGATTAAAAACTAGTATAGGCGTGGAGGAATAATCAAGTCTTATGCAATTTGAAAAAAAAACCTTCGAAGATTCGCAGGCATTATGAGAAGGAAGTGTTTTTTTTCTCGCCAATGCCAATTAAATTGTGTTTATCATTTTAATAATAATTAATGAAAGTAATTTGTTTAAAAAATTATAACGTAAATCTTGAGAAGAATTTCAGTTCAACATTGTGTAAACACTGTTTGAAGAAAACGTGGAAAATCTTTCTGAATTTACACATTTACTACGAATCTATTTTCATACGTTCGAACTACTGTGAAAAACTCAAACAGCCTCACTGACCTAAAAATAACTTCTGACCAATTCTCGAACAGAGGGGAGTGGAGAAAAAGAGAATTCTTTTTTTCTTACAAAACTGGGGAAGAAGGTCAGTCATCTCATTTTTCACATAAAATAAACCATAGCAGAAGCCACTTCCCTAACCGCTTTATATCACGAAAATATCCACAAGAATGACACAAAAATTTCATTATTTCCATTCAAGTATTGTAGCGTGACGTACGTGAACTCCTTCTTTCCATTTAACCGATCCCCCATCTCCCTTCATATAACAACCAGGTAAACCGGATTCGCAATAAAAGCGTCGAATGATCTCAAAAAAGAGGCGAAAAAAAATAAAATAAGAAGAGGAGGAGAAAAAGGAAGGACATAGGCGGATGCGAGGTGGCATACACGTATGTAATTCTTCGTTCTCTCATGGTGCTATACTTGGGCTTTGGTTGGTGAAAAAACGAAGGCAAAAAAACTTGATCCCAAAGCAAAAGTGAGAGTGAAAGGGAGAGAGACACATGGGATAAGAAAATTTTAACCATGAGGAGAACAAGTGAAATGAGAGAGGGAGGAGAAATAACGATGTGCGTGGCTAGACATGGTGGTGGCCTCTTCTTGTTTGTGAGAAAGGTGCGAGTGCGATCGTTTGTTAAAAAAAAGATGAAAAAGAATTACCCAAGGAGGAAGTTGTGAAGTGGTGAACGAGAGAGAGAAGGGGACTGAGAGAATGCCTGGAGGAAACGGAAGTGTGACGAGGAAAGCGAACAAAAGAGGGGTTATTCCCTTTATTTTTATGGAAAAAAATATAGAATAAAAAAAAATGATTCTTCATCATGTGAAGCAAAATGCGATGGTTTTATTATGCTTGGTGGTTAATCATTAAGCTTTATGTTTGCTGCTTTTGTAATGGCATTAATTCGTTTGTTATTATTGTTTCATTCAATTAGTATTATCGGGAAAAAATCAGAATTAATATAATTTTCAGATTAACATGGATGAGTATGTGGAGAATTAAATTTCGTATTTCAAATATTTTACGGGGAGATTAAATATAATTGGATGAATTAATTTGAGGGGAAATTCATTCATGGGAAAATGAAGCAATTTTTTTTTTTTATAAATCAACCATTTGATGACGTCAGAGTGTTTAGATTGATTACGAATTGAAGCTGCGATAATTTCCTATCAATTTTTTTTCTGCGGATCATCTTTCCGTGGAAATCAAGATATCAGTGGTTTCATGATAAACAATTTCTCGCTCATATCTCCGTGAATTTTCGGTGTAAATTAATTCCCAAAAAAATGAATCGATAGGAAATGTTCTCAACTTTCATTTGCGAGAAACCACAACGCATTGTGGTCTCTCAAACCGAAGATAACCTTGAAAAACTGAAAATATCGAAAGTGAAGATGTTCTTCATTTCGCCACGAAGGAAATGAATTTAAAAAAAAAATCGCTCTAATTACTCTCGTGTTACATCGTTATTTCTTCTTCCATCGCTGATAAAAAAATAGAATTTATTATGTCTAGGTTAAAAAAAAACAGGAAATAAATTTAGTAGGAAAATTTTCTTCGCATCAATGATAAATCAGGCAAATGCGACAACATACATACTCTCTACTTGTCCATGAATTACGCAATGTATTCTGGCCTTCCACGAGGTGCTTTTAATTTAGCACGTAATGCAAATAAATAAATAGCATCGAGGCGATAACTCGTAGTTTGTGTATATAAATACATACGAAAATGCGTTACAGTCTTATATCCATTTCATTTCGTTTTTCTTCTTTCATTTTCCTTTTACTCCTGCTATTGAAAGAGAGTGAGGAATAAAGAAAGAAAGAGTCGACAGGGCAAAACGACAATTAATTATCTTTAATTAATTTCACATATTCAAATGTTTGTATGCGTGCAGCGTATCTATGGAAAAAAATAGAAATATTTAAATTCTTTTTCTTTGCTTTCTCGCGAAAAGAAAAGGTGATAAGAGAAAGAGTTGCAGGTGACTGCGTGGGAATCAGTTGACCGATAATTACTTATCTCTGTGAAATAATCTGCACTTTTCTTTTTTTTCGTGACAATTAATTCATCGATAATTCAAGTAAACTATTCTTATCTTATTTCCATTTATTAAGATAAAGATCATTGGGGAAAGTAGAGTGTGTCGGATTTTCTTTTTCCGTTCGAGTGATGACACTATTTATTTCGATTAATTAACGAAAAAAAAACGTTATCAATTCGTTCAACCGGAAAAAAAACATTATTGAGGAAGCACTAAAATCAAAAATATAAAAAATATGAGCTGAAGAAAAACCTTCAGGAACTTGGAAAAAATGATGATAATAAAGAAATCTATTTATTCTTGATTTCCTTCTATTTTTTTTTTAATGATTCAGCGACACGTTTCTTGATAGCAATCGACCTCGCCAGAGACAAAATTTTTTTTATCACTCGGAGTAGAATGAGTAGGTGGAAGAGTTGATAAAATACCTGTATCACATGTTTCTGTCACGGGCTAAACGTTCTTACGCGCCATTCAATTAACAAAAAAAAAAAAAGAAAACAAAAAGTGAGAGAATTAAAGAAAAGAAGCTTGAGCTCCAGATTGCACTTTCCGACCTCATTTCCCTGTGAATTCCTTGGCATCGAAAATTCAGTTCAAGTTAAATTTAAACAGAGTAAATAAAGTAAATAATAAAAGATACATAATGCTCTCAATTTCATTACGCGAATGATGTAAAATTTATCAAACTGAGTTTTAAATACAGATGACACTCGTATTTATACGAAACTTGTTTAAATTGAGATTTAATTGTTGAAAATGGATTTGTTGAGAATAAAAAAAATTGTTTGGTGGGAAATTTTCGCTTTTTTTAAATAACAATTAATGAAATATAATTTCTAACAGACCGAGAGAGAGGAAACACAGAGAACTTCATTTGTTTCTATTGTGAGAGCCACGTGTGTCCACTTCTCTTTCTCCTTGACTTCAACACAAACGATAATAAACTTACTGAAATAAAAAAAAACTATGCTATTTATTTTATCACAAGGATGGGACAAAAAATGAGAGATGTTTATGAACAAATGTGTGCAAGAGAGTTTACACATTGCGTGTTGATTAAATGAGAACGAGGAAATTACTGAATGATAAGAGAGAAGTGGGGAGGGTGAGAGAAATAAAAAAATTTCAATAAATTCTTAGATGAGAGGGAGAGTGATAAGCCTCATCTTCAAATGATACGAATGAGTGTCATCGTAATAGTTAGAGAATGGGAAAGAAGAGAAGAAAAGAGGAAGGAAATGGAGCAGAAGAATGAGAAACCACAATTTGGATTACCGCATTGGGGAACAAGGTGAATGAGAATATCGAAATTTCCAAGATCTCACGATTTTTTGTTATCTGTTTTTTTTTTCCTAAAAATAAAATTGTAAACTAAAATCGAATAAACTGAACGAAATTCATAATTTTATAATTTCATTCATTAATTTATTCTAAAAAAACTCCTATCCCAGAAAATGTTTTGTTGGAAAACATTGAAAATTATTATTGATAAAAAATGAATACATATATATATCAACTGAGATTGTCGCGCTCGAATTCTCGGCAATCGTATCTACACATAATGTAATAGTGAGAGCCTAGTTTTGTTAGCGTATTGTGGGGAAAAGAGAGAGGGAGAAAGGGATAGTCGGAGAGGACAGAAGTGTTTGGTTGAGCTCTGAGAAAATTCATCGTGGTGGGAGTAGTTTTCATCGTAGTACTAGGTAGTGGCAAAATAAATGGGAGTGGTGGGAATTGTTTGAGCCACGTAGTAGGGGTAAAAGACTCAGGGAATTCAGTACACGGTAGAAGGGCAATATCTCCCTCTTCTCGCCTTATTTGCCTCAATACAAGAGCCACGGAGTCAATGCGAATGAGAGAAAGAGAGTGAGTAGGTCAAAACTTCATGCAAGTGAAGATGTTTCGGATAAAGGAAATGCAACCCTTTTTGATCCCCCAGGAAGATAGGCGGAGAAAGGTGAGTGACGGAAGAAAGGAGGTATAAAATTTTCCTCTGGTAATCTTCTGACCTCAGGATTTTTCATCCATTGTCTTTATTCCACCTCAAACTAAACTGACAAACTAACAAATCACAATTTTATATACGTTTGAGGCTTTTTCCCCCGATTTGTCTGACGCACATTTTATTTGTAGTAGTTTACAGTACGTTGCATAGGAAAAAGATCGTTTCCTCACAAATACCAAGCTGCCTGATAGGCTACTGCTTACTCTTTTGCCACCTCCACAATTCCCTTTTTCCCTCGCCTTTAAACTCTCTCACTACACTAACATTCACTCCGCGTATTTGCGTCTCACTCACTTTCACACTTTAGGAAAATTTCTATCTCACTCATCCGAGCACTCTTCTATACCAAAACACACTATATTCACTCTCAATGTAACTACAAATATAAAACTTGGTACACTTGTATTTGCCTGGATGCGTGTGTGTGCTTCTGTGTTTTGTAGGTGTAGTTGTGTATGCCTGGGGTACCCTAAGAGACAAAACTAAGCGAGAGGGATAGTGTGTTGTGAGTGAGGCGAGTGGAGGTCCTCACCCGGCCCGTTTGCGCAAAACTTTAACCGAGCGTGCTTTGATTCAGTGAGAGACACACCACGGAGACCGGAAGAGACCCAATACCGGACAACATTCGCGAATTATTCAAATTTCTTCCATTATTTTTCCTGTCATTCTTGATCCATCGCTCGCTGTCGACCATTCGTCATTTATCGGCTTCGTGATTCTTGTTAATAATTCAGTCTCCATCATAATTATCTGATAAACAATTGGAGGATTATCGGCGATCAATTGGATACAGCTGTGTGAATGGACTATAATTATTTAACCACCGAAATTGTCTGTGAAATTATCTGTGTTTGTTTATTCAAAATTCCCGGGAGATCCGAGTTACTTGAGTGCGCGTGCGCAGAAGCGAGGACGCATGCGCAATTGATAGAAAGCTGATATAAAAGGGGATTAATTAGAAAGCGAAAGTAGAGGTGGAGAAGTGTTGAAAAAGAACTCAACAAAATTAATTTCTTCGATTAAGCAAAGAAATTAATCAGTGAACAAGTTAATGGGACGAAAATTTTCGAAGAGACTCATTGTGCAAGAGAATTAAAACAGACGCGGGAAATTCAAAAGTGTTAGGAGAGAAAGAGAGGAAAGTAAAAGAGGATAGAAAAATCACTTGAATTCCCCCTCGAGCATATTTCCAAGTGCTTCGTATTATATCGTAGACACACTGAGAGATCGACTTCATACCTGGTTTTGTGGTGGCAGGGTACCAAGAGTTGCTCAGTGTACTCTCGCGCTGGGCTCATTCGCTTCAGGGGGATAGTACACCGTATCCGTGCGCGGCGTTTACTTCTGTTAGCTCTCCTTCTTGCCTGGTTTTTCTGTTGTGTAAGAGCTGAAAGTAAAAGTTGAAACCACCGACTACGGTGAGAGAGAAACACCGCTTGAGCGCGTTAAAATCCAATTCAACTCGTACTAAGAAGCCAACCAGGCAAAAGCATCGAATATAGTGAAAAAAATTGTGTTAATTTTCTTAGCCATAACGCTTTCTGTTTCAATTCAACTCAATTTAATTATCAAATGAATCATTGTCATTGAATAATTTGATAATATCGAGAATCGAAACGGAAATAATTGGAAAAAATGAAAAAGAGGTGAAGTGTCAATTGTGCGCTGTCCTTGAGAGAAAATAAATAAGAGAAGAAAGCATTTGACGTTTGAAATAAGAAGAAGAAGGAGGTGGAATGCTCGTTGATGATCCGCATTGCGTAACCGGAACGTAACTCGAGAGCCAACGCACAACACGAGAAAGAAAGATACCATTGCGCGACGTGTCGAGGACGAGGACGCTCCAACAAAACAAAAAAGCTAGAGAGAGAGAGAGAGAAAAATAAGGCATTGGGAGTGGGGGTAAAAATAAGAGAGGAAAATAGAGAACTGTTTGATAAGCTACAATAGTGTTTCAGTGCAGTGGAGAGTAAGGAGTGTTTTACAGTTTCACAGTGAAGACTCTCAATGAATAGCCCCAGGATTTAAATACAATTGAATCACAAGTGAAAATAGAATTTCAAAGACAGCCATAAATTTAGGGAATCCGTTTTGATAATTCCAATTTGTTTAGAATTTTTTAACAATAACACAAAAAATGGGAGGTATCGATACACCAGTGAGCCCTGTGGTGGATCAGTGTCACGTGTATTTACGTGTACTAAAGAGGTAATACAACGGAAAGAATAATTCTTGAAACCGGAAGTGTATAGAAGAAAAGAATCCAGATATCCTCCTGGATCTTCTTTTTATCTCGATAAAAAAAGAGATAAAATTGGGAAGAACGAAGAAAAAAAACAAGAAACCGACGATTTTCAATTTGTCAATAACGTGCCTTTTTTTTTGTCACTGGTATAATACCAAACGGCTTGACTTTTACTTCGAGTACAACTGAGACAGAGAGGAGCGTTTCGTAAAAGGGATTACAAAATCGACTGTGGCAAAAAAGAGAGAAACACGAGATTGAGAGAAAGAGAAAAATAAAGAGAACGGGGGAGTTGTCTGTGTATGTGTTTGTATTTAATGTGTGTATGGAAAGAAAAAGAGAAAGAATTGGTCGTGGGGAAGCTAACGTGGGGAAAGTAAAGTTGCGGCAGTTGATGTGTGACTCGAAGAAGTGGTGAAATTCCTATTTATCATTATTTTTCTCCACCTACTATTCTTTGATTTTCCCGAATTTCATGAATCGAGAAATGAGGAAGTCATCCTGAGAGTATACGAGAAATTTCGCTAGAAATCACCAGGGGGACAAGAACGAATAATCAGGAAGGAGTTTGAAATTAAAAAGGCTATCCAGTGAATGAGGCAGGAAAAAAAGCAAACACATTTTTATTTCTTCTCTCAATAAATAAAAAAGAAAAAATTACAAAAAAAGTCCACGCGAAAGGATAAGAGAAAGGAATAGGAGAGACTTGGGGCTCTGAGTGTTGAGTCCTTGAGAGTACCCAACGGGTAAAAGTGCCAGAGAGCCAACACACAAATACACACACAGAGGAGAGCCGGCTGACCCTGGGGAAGCCAGGACCGGAGAGAGAAGAAGGAGGGAAACCAACACCGTCACACATTACCACTGTCAGTTGATGTGAGAAGAAGCAGGCGAAGTGAAATATTGTAATAAAAAAAAGAGCGGAATAAAAAGTGTTAAAATAAGAAAGAAGATCTCCAAATATAATAATTATAATTCTTTCAATTATCTGTGCTACGTGAATTATTATTATTATTATTCACGGTTATGGATATATGCCCATGGTTTTTTTTTCAGTGGTATTTAAACTTGCCCGTGTGTGAATCAGCCCGGAAGGGATAACAGTAGAACCGGAAGTGACGGTGAAAGTGTCAAAAGGTGTTTTAAAAATCATTTTTATCATTTTTTTTCTTTCCTGTTGAAAAGAGAAAAGAGAATGAGAAATTGAGGAAGTGTGTAATTTCAAATCGATTGTGTGATCTCGATAATAGTAAAGTGATAATTCCATAATTCTTTTTTGAATAAGTTTAAAAAAAGTTAATAAATAAGATTGCTGAATTCAAATGTACCTCACGTGTTGGCATTATCCTGGAATCTCCAAATACAGAAAAAAATTATCAACACTGGATTTTTTATGTTACGTTAAAATGTTACGGGATTCCTCGAGAGAGTTTTAAGGATTTCAATTAAATTTATTAAGCGTCGTTTTTATTTTTGAATAAATAAAAACCAGAGTGGATAATTATTACTGTCAGTTACGAGGACATTAACGGAGGATTTTAATCAAGGTGGGTTTATTATTATTTTTTTATTCAATTTAATTAGTAATACGGACCATTGAAATTCACATTCGCTCAAATTATTCGTCGAATATGAAAATGTACGCGGGACGCGGGAATTACGAGAAAATAGAAAAAGATCGCGAAGAAAGGTTGCTTAATTTTTGTTATCGGGAAAATAATTGCATTAGACTACAACCCTGAAACAAGTTTGACGCTTAAGCTTGCGCAGATTACACGATTGATATTTTCAAATCTCTTGTATCGACATAACTTTACGTTAAACATATACAATATAAATAATACACACGCATATATACAGGCACTGATATAAATAAGTGGGAGTGAAAGTTCTCTGGTGACAAAATACCTTATCAATTTAATTCTTTGAATGTGAATAAACGTTCGATCTATCAGTAACGAGGAATAATCGAATTTTTATTCTAGAAATTTAGTACAATCAATTCCCCGAAAATTATAGAAAAATTGAATTATCGAAAAAAATATGAAAAACCCTGAAAACAGTCGAAGACAGAAAAGCAAACGAGATTACCGCTTTTATCTATCTGAATAGTTCTCGTCTATCATATATATACATATATTCTCTATTTTTCGTGTAAATCGAGCGCGCGTGGATTGGAAAAAAAGAAAAGCGCCACTCAAACCGTCAAGGTCACTAAGAGCGGGAAGCGTGTGTGTTGAGTGTTTGTCTCAAGCATTCACTCATCTATTATAACTCTCCGGGAATTTCTCACTCCCCAATCGCAACAGAATGATTTATTATTCTCGTCTGTGCGCCACAAGTGTCGTCACCACCCCTCCCGTCTTCTACTCGTTGTTTTTTCCTTTTTCCCCCTCCATTTTACACAATCAAACGAAAAAATTATGTGCCTCACTATTATGTACTATTAATGAATTACATAAACATAATTATTTTGATCAGATACGATGCGTTATTGAAGTCTGTAGTATTCATTCAAAACGAAATAATATTAAATGAAATTCAATGTATTTTTCTATGTATATGTTTTTTTAGTATTTACACGCCCCCACCAGCCGAAGAAAATACTCGTTCGCATTAGAATTTCACGGATTAGGAACAGTGAAGTCTCACTTTGTATTTACACGTGTCACAACTTTATGTAAGCCGATCAGTATCGTTTTTTTTCTCTTCCCTTTTTCAACCCTGTCTGTAACGAGAGGGGAAAAATCTGTTCCTTGTTTTTCCATCAAATTTACATGAATTAATTTTTATCATTCAGTCAAATAATTATGCAATTAAAAATAATAATTGTCCGCGAAAGTTTTCGTAATGAATTATAAATTGATGTGAATAATTTTTTCTCTTCGAAAAAAAAATGAATAATAATTTGAATTTTCAAGTTCAGGTTCAGGTTTGAATTAGAATAACAAGACATTATTATAAAGAATGTGACAATATCAAAAGCCACTTGATTAAATAATAAAAAAAAAAATTACCTCGATTTTCTTATCTTTGATAACTGATAGTTAAACACAGGAAGAAATTACCGGTTTTTTTTGAAGGTTAATCAAATAATTGTGGATGAGTTGCACACCTGTCGTTTATTCCATTTACTTAGTTAGAAAAAAAAAAGGAAAAAAAAGAAAAAAAAGCCCCATCAACCTAAGTGTCTCTTTCAAATCGCGTCTTCATTCCAATTGTGATTATATCGTCTATCGTTGAATTACTAATTAAATGAATCAGTTACCTTCGTGTAGATCGATTGTACTGAAAATCGTGCGGCTCCTTGAGACCACTACAATGTGGCTGGTGTTAAAGTAGATGAAGAGTATGAGGATATCACGATTAATTAACGCGATTGGGGCAACGTAATTAGCGCAAGTTGGTGGTGAACATAGACAGATACCTCTTCATTGCTGAGTGAAGATTTATCTTCCACATTGGATACTTTTCAAACACAAGTAAGAATATAATTGTCTTTCGATTCGGGAAGAAAGAAAAAAGCGAGAAATTTTCTCTGAGAATATACAAATTATTTTTCCACGTGAAACCAAAAAATAAAGAATGAAAAAATTTGATTAAATTACAGTAGAAATAATTTTAGACTCTGCTCATGTGAAATGAGAGAGGAAAAATAATAACACAAAAATAACTCAATTATTATTAAGTTGATACGTCATCAATTCATATTTAGTTTTCCACGTGTTTCCATAATTTTTATTCTCTCGACCAATATTTTATTTCTCTTCTGTGAAAATAAATTGATAAAATGAGAATGTGGGAGTGACGAAAGAAAAATATATTAAAAATTCATTCAATAAAAAAAAAAATT
>JABSMS010061321.1:9231-21652 GCA_018902275.1 Aleiodes sp. PSUC_FEM 10030003
TGAGCACATGTATATACAGTTGGTTGTGTAATGAACCTACTGCTTCGCATCTTTGACTTGTCTCGCGCGCTCGAACTCAAACGTTCCCCTTCACACAACTGCGTCCATCTTCTTATTTATCTTTGGCTCTTTCTTTTATTTCTTTTTATGAAAAAAACTTTACTTTCTTTTTTTCATCACTCATTCGTTCTCTCGCATCAAATTTTCCGAGAGAGGTTCCAACTTGTTTTTTTACATTTTTTCCCCTCTTTTCTCTCACTTCTTGTCCTCCCGGGACTATCTGACGATACATGGATATCCTTTTAGCCACGCGAGACGCCTCCGATCCTACATATAAAAACACGTTTTCTTTTTTCTCGTTTTTTTTCACCCTACAGAGAAACGACGTGTGCTCGAAAAATTGCCGAGTCAATTTTTCACAAATTCGTAGACAAATTACTGGAGGTGTTGTTTCTGGCGGGAATGTTAATCTTGAGATGTGACTAGGCGTAGATAGAGCAAATTTAGTTGAAGGCTGGCTCGATCCGGGAGAAGACCTTTGTAGGCTTCATGCTCTTGATGAAAAGAATTATCATAATTTCTATGATTTTATGAATTCTTTTGCGAATAATGGGAACAGCAATCAGCCGAGTCACATTCGCGAAAGAATGCAATAAAGCTTCTACTATTTTTTATTCAACCTCGATATTAATCCATGAATAATTTGTATCGAGTTTTCTCCTTGAATTTCTCATCCAAGATTCTGATAATCCCATCCACGAGATTCTTAATTATGACTATTTTCTGAGAGAATGTGTGTTAAGAATTAAAATTCAACAATCTGCCTGAACATGTTGGCTTTGCATACCAATCAAAAGTTAGTTTATGATTTTTTCTGATCACCACTGCATTCAGAAACGGTAATGAAGAGTTGGTTTCAATTTCATGAGTAAACTTGATACGAGGATGGTAATTATTAAACCTTCCAAGGACCAAATTAACATTGTCCGTTGATCCACACGTAAATGTGTCATCAACATAACGGAAGGAAAACGGTACTTTCAAATCCAATTGGTTCAGACAATCTTCTTCAATCACGCTCATAATCAAGTCAGCGCAAGTGGGAGCCATACTGAGAAAAGAAATTCTTGTGGCAAGAAATTGATTTCTCTCCGGAAAATTCCGATACATATAGATTGAAAAATTGTGAAGGAAAAGTTTGTTACAGATGCATTCATTTAGCACAAGGATTTTCTTTCTTCTCACATAGGAAATATCATTGGCAGTCCATGAATCCGCTTGTAAATTTCATTATGGAATTGTAATTAAGTGTTATTCATAATAATGTCAAGTCATTTCAGAATTTCATTATGAACATATCCATGAAACAGTCACCAAAAACAATTTAATTCCGAATGCCTAATTTGACATATTGCTATTAATTACTCGAATCGTTGAGATTCACTCAGCATTTAATCAACAATTAATCACGGTCAATTCACCGAATAAATTGTCCGTTTCGTGTTGATACTCATGGCTTTGAGTGAGAGAGGGTGTTTGTGAAATTGACCGTGGGATAGGCGTCTTGATCGTCCTCCGAAGAGTATGAGAATAATTACGACGTTCAATACACCAAGAAAGAAAGAAAGATATTGAGTCGACCAAAGAAAAAGTAAGCAAAATAAAATAATATATGTAGATAGCGGGGTGTGAGGATGAAGAGGGAAAATTTTCATAAAGGGTATAGGCGATAATTACGAAACGTTTAAGAGGCTCTTGTGGTTCCGGTGTATTTCCATCGCGTGGGCCGAAGTCGATCTAATAACACCTTTCAGTATGATATATTCATGCAGACAACACTGAGCCCATTCGATATAGATATACAGACATTTTTTTTGTTCACGACGTAAATCTTTTTTTAATGTATATAAAATTTTATTTTCTCATCGACTCGTATTTACAAAAAATAAAAATATTTTCATCGCACACACACTGACCGAAATGCATTCAGTTGTCTGGCACGCGCGAACGATTTATCCTCAGCATCGCAGTTTGGTAGATGACGTGTATGTGTATGTATTTTGCAGAGGCAAGTGAGGTATATAGGCGCCTCCGTATCCGCGTTAGAGCGCGATAACGCTCTGGGAATGCACTATAAACCAGAAACAAATGACTGGCGTAGCTCTACCTTGTCTCAGGCTGTGACAGCAGGACCATGGGATAACTCTGAGGCCTCCCACCTTATTTTACCTCCTTCACCAACCCTCCCACTCTTCACGTACTCACTCCCTACGTGCACGTATGATATGTCAAGTGGGTTTATCACTACATCTTTAAGTTTTCCAACAGAAGTTATGTATGTTGGAATGTGTATGTATGTGTGTGTGTGTTTAGGGAGGCGCGTAGCACGGGATGTCGCTTAGTCCCAGCACGAACGAACGATTTGTCCTCCCAGATGGCCAGGAATCACGGAAAATTCGGGATTAGCCCGAAAAAGAAGTGAAAAGAAAAAAATTGGAAAGTTTTCTTTTACCTTTCCTCCTGTGATTTCTCTTCATTCTTCTCAAAGTGTTACATGGTTTGTCATTTGCAGGAGGCTTTATTTGTTTGGCCGATGAAAGAATTCGCGGGAAATGAATTGGATCTCTAAAGATATTAAATAGGAATTCGGTCGGTAATAGAGAAAGGAGATGGAAATTTTTACGTTGATATTTCATAAATTATTAATTTTATGTGGATCGTTACAATTCATACAGAAAAATGGAGATAAATTGAGTCGATTTTGCGGCTTGACGTAAACTGATTTTGTGGCTTGAATCAGACTGATATTGCGACTTGAATAAAGACGATTCTGCAACTTGAATCCAGCCGATTTGGTGATTTGATTCAAAACCTCGAATGTCCTTTGAGTGACAAGGCTACTGGGAAATAGTATCGCTTTTGTATTGAAATCAGAAGTTTTGTTCTTTCCACTAATAGTTGTTCATGATAGGACAAGTGTGAAGTTTTGCCGTACATTAGATATTTTTCTCAAATTTCATGCGTTTTACCCCCATCGCAACTTCCGATGAGCTTGATTATTAATATCTGATAAACGGCGTGGCCAAAAATTCTGCAAAAAAGCAGAAAAATGTAAAAACATATAATTTTCAAGATCCACTAACAAAATAGCGGACTCATCTAAAAATAAACTTCTTAATCGAACAAATTAAATTCAAAGAATCATAATTTATTATGCCCGGTAAAAAAATCTCTTTCAATGATGACTAAAAGGATGTATCCCAGTCGAGCCGAAAGATCCTAGTGAATTCAGTTTGTTGATACTCTCTCATAATTTCCATTCCACGCTCCGCCCATGTTAAAATTATTGTAATTTTATTCACACAGACAAAGTGAATTTAATTTGTTAAATGAATACAACACAACAACAACATTTCTGTACAGAATTATTTTCTGTCGAGAATGGAACAAATGGAAACAAACCGAAAAAAAACCTACAGAAAATTTAAATTCCTATGTTTTTCAAATGTTGTCGATTAACAAAACCACGAGAAGATTTATCACTGTATGTAACCGCCCCCTCCTCTACCCAATGAATTAACCTCCCTATTCTCAATGGCGTCCGGTTGTTTAATTCAACATTTCCACGATGCCGAGCAGCACACACGACGGAAGTACACAGAAGAGGTATGAAAAAGGGGAGGGAAGAGGCCAATGTAGGGGTAATACAACAAGGGATCGCGACATAAAACCATGGATTCATGGTTTGAATTTAGGTTGTAGTGAGGTTTAGTATTTGATTGGATAATGTCGAGGCGAATCAAACGAATCATTTGGATTAATGGTTTCTGCGCCTCGTATATGTATCCTCAAAAGAGACGTATTTTCCGAATTCATGCCAATTTTTTTTTTTATGATGTCCTTAATTTCTTTTCTGCTAACAGAATCCAGTTTGGATGATTCAAGTTTTGTCTACTCACTCGTTTTCAGGGGCGACAAATTGCTCACGCTAATTGGAAAAATGAAAGGTAATGAAGGGAAAAAAAGAAACAAAAGAATCAAACTAGAAAAAAAAAGTAAATGCAATAGTAACGAGAAAGAACGTGATTGGGCGTCCATTTGGAATACGTTTTTCGACGGAGATCACCGGGCAATGAAAATCCGGTAGATTTATTACTCCAAAAAAGAGGATAAATTAGTTTTCGTCTTTGCGTGGAAAACATTTATAGTTTTTCACGATTTCATTTCGTTTCAGCTATTATTTTAATGGGTTTCCCCTCAAAAAGAGAGAGAAAAAAACATTTTTATTTTTGAAGTGCATATGATAGATGAGAAGAAGGATTGAAGCAGTCCCCTGGGGGCTAGTTTCAATAATAATCGCAACGATCGAACGTGAAAGCTCTCTTTCTCTCTTTTCTCGGGGATTATTTTTTTACATCTTGCCATCGGCTCTTCTCCATTTTTATCCTTTGATACACGGGTTTGTGCTACGTCATTTGTTTCCCCAGTTTTATTTCAAGCTCTCTCTCCTTTTATATGTTTTTTTTTTATTATTTTTATCTCGCAATCGCTCATGGGAGACGGAATATAAACGAGCCAACGGAGCTTCGATTTAACTGTCGCGTTGGAGAGGGGATCATCAGTTTTGCATGTGCGAGGTTAGGTGCACGGATTCTGAATACACAGTTCTTTCTTTTATTTTTCATTTTTTCTTCTGCTGCAAACGAGATGAAATGAAAATATAGGGTGCTTGTATACAACAGATGCTGTATCATTGTCTTTTAGTTTTAATTGGAGAGAAAACTGATTAGAGGTAGGATAATTTAATTGAACACATATGTTTGGAATTCGATTTAATTACGATGGGAAATTCGTTTCTCTATTGAATGATCCTGCTCAATGGAGAATGATGGTATTTGTATTATTCACATAGATGAATGAAACAATTAAAAATTTACGATGAAAAATTATTGAACGATTTTATCGATAATTATTGCGAAATTGAGCGTTTTGGAGAGTTTTTTCGTTACGTTTATCCCCTATTGATACCTTTATTCGCACCGAAAAATTTGAAATTTATTACACAGAATTCATTCAATTACACGATTATTGAATGTTCGTTTAACTATTTTCTGTCGTGAGTTGAATAGCGGAGCGTGAAAACATTAGAGTGAAGTTCTAACATTAGAATGAAGTTAGTGATGTTGTGATAGAATTGACGCCCAGAAAGAAAGTCGTATAAAAGTAATTTTCGTTAAACCAAAACTGATTATTTGCAACAATATAAACAATAACGTTCTCCGAAATCGTGTGTCAACGATTGCTCTCGACACTCATAAACATATCACGCGTCACCGCCAAGGTACCAAACTTATGGAATGAATGAAGAAAGGATTTTTTTTTTTTAATAATTAAGTCCAACAGATGTATCCATTTTGAATGATCAAAATAGCCTGAAACGCACATTCACTACCGAATTCGT
This sequence comes from Aleiodes sp. PSUC_FEM 10030003, assembly GCA_018902275.1. Taxonomy (NCBI): domain Eukaryota; kingdom Metazoa; phylum Arthropoda; class Insecta; order Hymenoptera; family Braconidae; genus Aleiodes; species Aleiodes sp. PSUC_FEM 10030003. The sequence continues at coordinate 14,693 of JABSMS010061321.1, forward strand.
GAATATTCCAACTAAATTACCTCGTTACTGAGCAGTCACATCCTCGCAAAAGGGTAACAGCATCAGCTGATTCCATTCGGTTGTTATTCGGAAGAACCATTCATTTAAAATCGCGAATGTTAACCATCACGATTACGAGAACCGTGTTTGGCAGAAGAGAGGGTGAAGTATTTTGGAGTGAGGATGAAGAATATATGTATATATAACCAAACGGTAGTTAAAACAGAAGAACAGTTGAGGGGTTGCATGGAGGTCTACGTCCGCTTAACATTTAAATTGCATTGTTTCTGTCGTGAGCCATGTGCCATTCGTTCCCTCTTCGCTCTCAAACCGTCCAACAAAACCGGATGAATGATATAACACAGTGAAACGCTAGAGAGAATACTAAAAGAGAGACAAAGACTCCTCCATCTCCTCCTCAATCCTCATGTTTTTCCGTTTCTATTTTACCTGAACTATGAGAGCCATAAGTTTCTTCTGATTGCTCTGGGAATGACACAAACCCCGGGGCCATCAGAATCATCGAGTGAAATCGATAACGATAATACGCCTTATATATCTTCCCACAAAAAGCCCCCAAGTTATTCGCATTCTCATCTTGATTATATGTACTCTCTAGTTTTCTATCGTCTCTGCTCTTGATTACTGAGGAAACGTAACAATAAACCCGAGTTGGTAGCTCATTATGTGGAGAAATCAATCACATTGTAGGTAGGAATCGAAGGATAGAAAATTGCAGCGCCTTAACATTTTTACAGTGGATAAATTGCGTTGATATCGAGAGATCTGAATGGTTGCAATACCAGTAGGATACTATGGAGTTCTTATTTTATCTAGGATTTACGCAATCCTACACATCGTCACGTTCTCGTTGGGGATCGATTTCCATCGATTGATCCAGTAAGAGATGGGAGATAATCAATGTGATCTATAAACTAGCGTATACCTGAGAAAATATCTGTTCCTGATAATGAGCACGGCCCGGAAGTTGATGTAACGGGAAGCATGCACGGAGCTGATACTCTAGCAATGAGAGTCAATACAAGTGATGCTTGTCATATTCACTGGGATTTGTACTATCATTATTCAATGCTACGTTTCTGATACCTCAACGATATTTGGAAATTTATCGAGACTTCTTATACTGGTCGGATTTCACTAGCGTCACATAATTCTGAGTGGGAGAGACGTAAAGGAAGAAGGCAAAGACTTAAGTGAATTGATTGCAAAAAAAGTAATGAAAATGATAAAAATATGGAATTGGTGACATAATGACAGCTGTACGCGAGGACTCTCTAATTAGTCATCGAACTAAATGCATCAAGAGAAGACGCGAGAACGCGTGTCATCATCCATCGTCTGTTCTCATCACTATAGAATCAAAGGGACGTAAGTGTTCGATAATTAATGTGATTACTAAACTGAAGCATACCTGACCATTTCCTCTACATAGTGCTACTACTAGTTTCTGAACGTACCTGGAACAGAAAACAGAAAAATTGATTAATTTATCGCTCAATTCTCCGAGAATTGGAAGATGAATATGTGACTTAATAGATATCATTCATTCTTTTTTGAGATTCTCATTGGGGGGAGGTACACGCGAGGGTATATATCCCCCGTGGAGTAGTCGATGTCATGCGACCACCTACAACACAGCATCCTTGCCCCCCTCATCCTCCCCTTTGACATCGCTGGAGGTGCCAACACCGCAAGGGCACTCGATCACTCAATTAGACCGTGGTGTTAGTAGGCGTGGCTCTCTGACGCACTCCAACACATATATCACATCACTAGCGTTCACACACTTACCACCAATAACCTATCAGCCAGAATATAGATGTACAGTGTGAATACACATATAGGATGGAAGAGGCCGCCAAAGGACCTTCGCTCTATCTATACGTATATAGATAGTACAAGTTTCTGAACCACTGACAGCCGATCCGTTCTCGCGCGTTCCATGAATTTAGCCTCAGCGTCTGGTCAATTACTGCTCATCGGGAGGTCCAATGAGTTGTGTTGTTCGTTGTGATATCGAAGCATTGTTCTTTCTCCCACTGTCCCAATGACAAAGCTCGATGCTCATTGACATGGAAATTTTGATTATTCAATAATTCAATTATCACTAAAGAAGTTAACGCTTCTTGAGAGAAAGTCAGTTAGAAACTTTTCCCTCGATTTTTTTTATTAATATGTTTTATGTCACGAACAAATGATTCTGTGAAACTAACTGCCTACATTCAGTGAGTTAATGCATGTCGTTGTGCAGCTTTAGTAATTAATGCAATTCTAAAATATGCTAATACAGAAGTACCGCGCATTCGTAACTATATTTACTATCTTGAGATTTTGCGCCCGCGCTGTGTGGTAGTTGATTCCTCGTTTTTGCCATCTCTCCCTCTTCTGTCTCTTCGATGCATTTACATAGTTCGAGGACGAAAGGATTCTCTCCATCGTCTATATTTACCCCTCTTTCCCCCTTTCATCAGTGCACACAATGGAGGGAAGTCAGAAGCCAGAGTTGCGGGGACTACGTGTATGTGTGTGTGTCTCCCGTAAAGATTGAAGATCGAATACAGTCTGTCTACATAGAAAGGCTCTTTAATTTTTTTATTTTATCGTTTTCTAACTTCCATTCGTCTTGCTTTGTCTCACTCATTGTTGTCCCTTTTGGGTTCACGTTCAATTGTTTCGTTTACGTGGTGGCTACACAGTGAGATGCCCTGCGGGAAGTCGACACAAAGTACAAAGAAATAGTTCTGTTGGTTATTCATCAAGTGGCGCAGTAGTGTCAGGCGCCAAGGGCGAATCGAACGAAGATTGATACAAAGACGATTGCTGATGGACTCGATTATCATGATTATCAGTTAATCAATGATTTTGTACTAAAATAAATAGCAAATGAATATAAGAAGTGAAAAAAATCGTGGAAATTATAGTTTAGGACTTTCAGATCATGTTTTCTATCATAAGAATTCCTTCGAGTGTAACATCCTTGAGATCTTTTGTATCGAAAAATCTTCACATTCGACAGTAACAATCGATTTCGATCAGAATGTATCACAATTACATTGAGAGGTATCCGTTAATAAATAGCAAGATTCATCGAGATAATATTATCCTTTTGTCATAGTTTCAACCAATAATAAGTACTGAAAGGGCTTGTAGATTTTCAATAAACTTTTCATCTCTATTTGCAACCGAAACATTAGCACATAATGATTTGTAATTAATGCCAATAAACATGATTAATTAATACGACATAGAGTCACGCAGGTCGGTAACTCATCTATAATTTTCATGTCATTCATAACTTCTCTTTATGATGTTGTTAGTGAAACTGAAGTATTGTCTGTTTCGAATAATCGAGATACAAAATATGAGAAGTAAATGAATGAATAAAATAAACTAGATTGGACTGAAAGAAGGAGGAGTGAGAGAGTGAGTGCGTGTCGACGTTGCCAGTTGTGTGTGGATGTTTGAACGCGTAGAAATGAATAGACTGCAATACCATTGCCGCGTTGAGAGATAGGTCCGACAATTCTACAGGATCACGCGATGTGTACTTCATCCCCCTTCTTCCGGAAATATAATAGAAATTCACCACACCGTGTTCCAAACGCCATTCCCGGCACCCAGCTATGTCGCATTGATGCTTTCTTCTTTTTATTTTGACTTGTTTTTTGTTCGTCTTCTCTACTGGGTTCTATGCCAATCCGTCGTATCGATTGCATCATTCCCCCATTCTCTGAAAACGTTGTATGCCAATGTCGTTGAGACACGCGAATGGTCAGGGAAGACCTTCAGTAGCTCTTGGGTTGAATCCATCTATTATTGAATTCACCAGTAAAAGTTAAGTTGTAAGAAAGATTAATTCTCCATTGTTTTTTACTTTATTGTTTGGAATCGAGTGAAGAATCAATAGAATTTTTAAGCGTATCAGGAAGTTAACAAGGCACGTATTAATCATTGGTAATTCTCATTATGAATCAACAATCCAAGAATCGATACTCGTTTACACCCACTTGGACCATTCCAACTGTGTGTTACAACAGGCAAAATGGTACGCGTGTTATCGATTCTAACTCTGGTCGTTAGTTTTATCTCAATGGTGAATCTTTGTAGCTAACGAGAAACTTGGTACCTAACGATTCGATAGGTGTGTGTATGTATATATACGTATACCACCAGAGAGACATTGCGCAAAATTTTATGAGCATGGGAAACAAGATGTTATCGACATTTTGTATGCTGCATTTAACGCTGCAATTCATTTTAATTCATTTTAATATACCATCGGTATTAATAGATTGCATCCGATCAAAAAAGCGAAAAAAATTGTTAAAATGAGACTTTATGCTTCGGAGAGAATTCTATCATCGATTTTCCTCTGCCATAGTTTGGTTGGTCTATTTTTTTTTGGGGAAGAATGTAAAGAGGAAAATTCCCTCGGAAATTCGTTGGAATATTGAATCTCCGTTCGGTAGTTCAGTAAGGGCGATGTGTTTTTCTAGGGATTGCTCCAATTTCCTGGTAGACGAGCCATGAAATAGAATAGCAAAAGTGCGTATATATAGATATATTTGGATCGATAGAAAACTCATCGTTCCACTTCAAATCCAATGGACATCGAACCAGTGAGGATTGTCACTGTTCGAATTCAACCAACATTCAATTTATCTTCTTTTTCATTTAGTCTCTACACCGTTTTTTTTTGTTTTTAATCCATTTGCAAGAACAATTGTTACGATAGAAATTGGTTTGTATTCATTGCCAGAATCACTAGGATTTACGTGAAAATTCACCGCGTCTTTGTGACATTTATTTTCTTCTGAATGAAACGAATAATGCTTATAACTCAGATTGGATCTTGGGACACAATCCAAGTCGCGGCGCTGAGAGCCAAGTTGTTGAAAATGATGGTGGAGAGAAGAACAATGTTGTACAACGAGAAGAGACTTTTAGGTGGTGAAGTTTTTCAAGTAAAGGAAAATGCAACGATCCTTGAAAATACGCTGTGTGGTCAACGAGCCGGTTAGTCCATTTGATGATGGTATATCCCACCAGGCAAAGTGTTCTATGGTTGCTTTAGTTTTCCTCCTACTTTGACAAAAGGCAAGAGAGAGGTTGGAACTTCTTTTTTCACTCCTTAACCCAGTTTTCGCACAAAACAAATCACAAACTCTATTTCCGTCTTCACAGCATCATGAAATTGTCCATAAATTCAAAGGATGAGATTTTTGTGGAGAATAAAGAAAAGAGGATTATTTCCGGTGTGATGGAAATTGCTTCGCGGAGTTTTGAGGAGTGAGAAATGCAAAGAATTGAGTAATGAATAAATTTAAACGAACAACGGTCAATCGTGTGAATCAGAGAATAAACAACAGGACCAAATGAATTTCCTGTTTCCCTTTCTGCACAATGTAGTGCGTGTGTTTGCTTACACAAAGCTTCGCCCTCAGTTTAACAGAGGGAGAGCTGGTGATACAAGGGTCGGTGATTCTCAATAAAATGATATAAACGTCTTAATTAAAGGCATTTGCATGAATAGAGAGGGATCATTTGAATGACCAAATTTATAAATTTCATGTGACGTGAATGTCAGAATTAGAATAACTGCACGTATTTCCTTATTTCTCGATCAATTTCGAAGTTTCAATGACAGTTATCGGATTATTACTCGTGCTTAGGTTTTAGTTTCTTCATTCTCCCGAACTAGAGTATCGGATGCGCGAAGCCGCACATAAGGAAAGACCGAGAAACTGTAAGTAATGATAATCTTGCATTATAATAATGCATTAAATCTCCGCGAAATTGATAATCGAATATTGTCAATTAAACCTTGTATTAGATAAATCATGTATATCCAGATGATCTTGAACTGTTTCTCCAATAATCGATATTTACGCATGTGGGACGAGTGCATTAATCCCTCTAATGTAACACGGTTTGGCCATTAGTGCTGCATTTCTCTAGTACCCAAGGGACTCAAGAGAAGAGGGGTTTGACCAGGGTTACCCCGTAGGGTACTCACCCTGTTTCATGTGGCCATCGTCTCTGTAATTTCTACAAAATGACTACATTTTTTTTCTTCACCCTAATGATCGGAATGTGAAAAGTATCTTTGCCTCGAATTTTCGGTTTTGTGGTAGTAACAAATGTGTAACGTGATTGCCGTTAATTACAGCTGACACGTGATCAGTAAAAAAATAAACTATATATTTTAATGATTCGATAATTGGGTGCCAATTAGATGACACAAAAATGTGCTTTCGTTTTTCTTGTTTTTTCATTGGAACTTTGAATGAATCGGTGAATGAGGTGATGTACAACACATTTGGAAGCGTGTAAAGGCGAATTAAATGGAGAAAAACATAAGACAGCCACCTGTAATACGTATTAATGGGCTCCTGTGTGCATTTTAGGAAATAACCCAGTGAGAATTCAGTTCGATCGAGGTAATTGGACGAAGATTGGTGGGCAATTTTGCAGTTTCAATGATGCAACATACACACGTATCATCTGAGCAACACTACTTTGGTGTTGATGGTCTCCTGGAGGCACTTGAGTTGATTGTCGTTCACGTGATCCAGTAAAAAATAAATACCACAAAACTTATTTAATATATTTTCATAAAGAATTGGTCGGAATGATTCAATAGTTTATTGATTTTATCCCGAAAATTTTTGTGTTTAGAGGTAATATTTTCTTTATCCAATAAAATTGTCTCGATAAACACACAGTTTAGATGAGGGCAAATAAAAAGCTTACGAGCTTATCTTCTCTTCACTTGTCTGCTCCTCTGTTTTTCCATGTGATCTCAATTTATTGTGCTTACATATACTCACTTATATCTCGTTTTCTCCTTTATACCACTTAAACGGCTGACTTTCTTCCATAATTTCTTCCATCTTTTTTCTATTGGGTACCAGACCAGGATTTATATATTTTTATATT
>JABSMS010061432.1:0-21650 GCA_018902275.1 Aleiodes sp. PSUC_FEM 10030003
GGTTAAAATTAATTATTCATTTATAATTCTCAATTAAAAAAAAAAATGGAGCTGCGTTTTGACGTTACACATAGTCTGCGACTCTGTTTTCAAAAAAAAATGGATAATTATGAATAAACAAAATTGTTACGATCAACCAGCCTATTCTTCTATTGTCCCTACTACGAAAATTCAACCCACTCACGTTCAGTTCCTTCTTCACCCCCTGCGTCATGCTCTCCTGTGACAGAGAGGTCACACCGTAGCCTTACCCACATTCCCATGGGAATCTTGTTTCCTAAACTCAACCCTAAAACTCCCCTTTACATTTTTAAATTTCAAGCACGTCAATTTCTTTCGCCATTCTAAAATGTTCATTGAAGAAAAATAAAAGCATTCTCTCACGTGTTTGAGGACGATCGCTTCTTTTTTTTCGGTTGGAGAATTGTGCGCAAACGTACCACTTTGGATTTTCGGATCAAGGAATTACGACGCGCGCAGCCCAGGAAAGCCCAACGGCGATTTAGAGGGGATATACGTACGCTCGATTATCAGGAGAACAGGAAGTGAATGAAGTTCGATTTCACCGAGTGCTTTTTCTATTATTTATTGTCAATTAATTTATGCGGATATTTTTGTTTCATTTGAAAACGAATTTATTTGGTTTTTTATTTTTCTACGGGAACATTAATTTTTATCGATTAAATCGATTAATACCTTTCAATGTTATTCGCGATTTTATTCTGCAATTTAATTCTTTTTTTTGCTCAATTCGAATTTAATGAAGGGGTTAAAATGTTTATTCCACGGAAATCCGATAATTTATTCAATTTATGAATTTTTGCACTCGGTTGACGGAGAGATTTGTGTATTAATCATTAATATTTTTTTTAATGATGATTTTTGGAATGGATTTTCTTTAATTATTCAGCGAAAAATTAGAGGGGATTTTGGATTATTTAATTTTTTTTTGCTTTGAAAAATTGGGGAAGGGATGGAGCAGCGAGGGTAGACACATTGTCCTTTCATGCTTTCCTGTTGCCCCAAGGATTCGATTATCCTGTGGAGTTTCTCACTGGCAAATCTCCAGGCACGTTGTCCCCTAAATCCCCTCCGTGATCTCTTCAGTTTAGGGAAAATTGAGAAAACTTTTCTCCGTTACGTTTTCATTATTTTTCGTTCATTACGATTATGAGGGAAAATTAATGTTTTTGATTGATAAAAATAATCAATGAAACAATGTACAGAAAATTGAAAAAATCTCAATTAACAATTCACGTATTAATTTCCAATGAAAAATTGTTTTTCATCAAGTGATATTAAAAAAAGATAAAGGTTTTTTTTTTCTTTTGCGGATATCTCCGGAATGAGTGGATATAGAAAAAAATGCCAAGAGACCTTTTTTGTAGAGAATTCAATTTTCCACAAAAAAGTTTTCCTGACTTTTTCTCCTAAATCCACTGGTTTCAAAGATATTTACAAAATAATCCAGGTATAATTTTCGAACTCTCTTTCTCGACACTTAGCGACTCAATTAATTCCTTTGTGCCCCGAAAGAAAAATCACGAATCGTATAATCAAAATGAAGGCCCAGGAACCAAAAGAAGAATGAAAAAAATAAAGCGAGGAGGCAAATGGATTTAGATCAAACAAGTCCGTAGTAAATCCGGTGCGAAGGCGTTCGTTGTATCTCTTCCTAACCCACACATGCACAAAAGTGCCGCACACACGAAGGGAGAGATTCGAGAGTGAGAAAGGAAAGCCACTGAACTTACGCAGAACTGAATCAAAGAGAGAGAAAGAGAGAGAGAGAGGGAATTACCGAAAAAAAATCTATAAAAAAAGACTTATCCCCTGATCCGGGATTTATTCGACGGGATATAGCCAGAGTCGGCTTATCCCGGGGAGGCTTTGCCGATGTGTGGGTCAGAGAGAGGTAGAGTGGGGGGCGGTGATGGGTTAAAAGAGCGAAAGAGGCGTAAGTATTGATTTTTAGCTGGCGGATTAAAGCACAGTTTTGCGAAGGGTCGTTTTATTTTAGTCTCTTCATTGAGATTAAATCATAATTTCATTGAAATAAATAAAAATATTATTTTTTCTCACCAAAAATAGCATCTGCGAATAACTAACATACTCGGAAAAATATTCAGTTCGATATTTAAGGATTTGTGGTAAATTAATTCAGTGAATAGGTAAAATAGGATAAGTCGATTTTTTTCGCCGATCTTCTTTTACGAATATCTTGGAAACTAATGGAGATACGCCCTTTTTGCCTGAATGCTTTTTTGTAGAGAATTTCAAGAGCTACAAAAAAGCATTCGGGTAAAAAGGACGTATCTCCATTAATTCCCGAGATATTTCAGAAAAACCATTGAGAGAACAAATCGAGAGAATTGATCAATGAATTATTTTAATTCGATGATTTAATAAGTTTTTTGGGAATATCTCGGAATCTAATGGAGATGAGAACTTTTTTGTAGAAACCTTTTTTGTAGCTCTCGTTCTCCTCTACAAAAAAGGTCTGAATGAAAATTTTCGTATCTCGCTTCAATTCCGAGATAATCAACGAAAACTGAATCCGAAATAAAATCGAATCTTCAAATATTTTTTAGGGGAATTTTCGATGTTTTTTATGCATGAAATTTAATAGGTCGTTTTAAAAAATAATGTCAGATGCACTTTATTAGCTTTACAAAATCTCTATCGAAATACTAGTTATCTCCACGGGTCAGTAAAGCGCTAACGCTTCAACCATAATCTCGTGGCTCATACACACATTGGTAAGAAAAGAAAATAAAAAGAAAGAGTCTTCTCTCCCTTACATCTGAGATTATCTTTATCTGCGTCTCCTTCGCGCCGTACGGGCGAGACACCGATGAGATGAAGGAAATGAGAAAAAAGAGGGGGAAAAAACAGAAAGAAAAAAGTAAAGAATGGAGAAACAAAAGCAAAACATAAAATTTTATTCATAAATTCAAAACATTTTTTTTCTCTTCAATTAAAATTTAAAAAAAAATGTGCAAACACAATCGTTAAATCTTTTTTACGTATTGAAAGTGATGAATTCAATTCTTTATTCGCTCTCACAAGATAATCCAAGATTAACGTCAATACGCCGTAATTCATTGAATACCAGTTGCGTTGAAGTATAAAAATAAAATTTTTAAGAAATAAAGTAAAAAAAGAAAATAGTGGACTTTAACGTAGAGCAATATCCATTTGCACATTTTTTTGTGATATTTTTTTTGTACATATATATATCTATAGTTTATTTTACTGCTCCTGTCCCGGATTTGGCGCGCAGAGACGCGGCCCCGCATGAGCACGGACCACGTAAATCGTATTACGGATTATTGCACGATCAAAAATATCCCCAGGGGATAATCCCCGAAGATGGCGTCATTGTGAGCGCGAGGGATTAACTCAACCGGTAATGCCCCCTCTCTTTCTGTCTCTCTCTTTGGAGCTTTTCGTGCGTGCACACATGTGAATGAAATAAAAAGGAATGTATGTGTATATTTTTGTTTGATTTTTTTCCGTTCGTTTGTGCGAATGTGTACTTTGATTTAGATTTTTTTCATTCATTTGTGTGGGCGCACTGCCTACTGGCTTTATTCTCCGGCGCTCTGATACTGTTGCATTGACCTGGTGGGGAATGAAAGAGGGACTGGGTCGGATGTGCTCATCGACCTTCGTGATTTTGGGGATTTTTTATTCTTTGGTAATTATTTGGGGAAGTGGGGGCGGATATTTAAAACCATGAAGTGTTGGGAAAATTCTCAACCGAAACGTTGGGAGTAGTGCGAAGTAGTTTTTTGTCTTTTATTCAAACCTACATCGATCGAAGATGGCCAAAATCAATGAATAAATGAAGAAACAACTGTCATAAAAATTAATTACTCTGAAACAAATATATGTAGATAATTTCAGATATATGTAACCACTGCTGAGAAATCGAGAGATATCTATCCACATAGACACATACATACACATACACAGTAATTTTTCTAAATATCATTTTCGGACTTTTTGGATCATTTCTAGTAATTTCCATTCAAAAAAAGGGAATCTAAAATTCCCATGTTTGTAAACTAACGAAATTTCCTTTCGCAATGTCTATATCTATATTCATCGAAATTTTCTTGAGCGAAGTAAATTTTCAACATTCAAGTAAATTTTCTTGCAAGAATTTTTTTGCTCAGTGAAAAACCGCTGAAATCTCGAGAATTCGATTTTATAACACAGTAGCAAGAAAATTCTTAGCAAATTCACTTGCCTGAAATTTGAGACACTGGGAACATTCGCCAGAGCCGTTACACAAATTTTACCATAGCCTATAATGCATCGAAACCCATTTCTTTATGATGCAAAAATCTCAATGGTAATCGTGTGAGTAAAGAAGGGGAAAAACATAAACCCAGCACTTCTTCCATTCGATCCATAGTTAAAGCAAAAGAGAGAGAGTTTAAAAGGCCTCGTGTTAAGGGATTAAAAGTCTGCAGCTCTACAGGGTCAGCCAAACGGCTTATACCTCCAGCCCAGGCTAACAAGATTAGCCCGAAGACGCTCGCATACCCGTAGGATTAGAAGATGTTATGTGTTGTATACTGAAGTGATTAGTTTCCTCGCTTTGAATAAAAAAAAAGTAAAATAATGTGAATCATTTTTTTAAAAAATTCAGAAGCTAAAAAACAGTGAAAAAAATCGTCATTAAAAAATTATTCCAACGATATTTATGAAGTTAGACAGGAAAAGAATGTTCGAAAAATATAGAAAAAAATGCGGCAACGAAAATGCAACAGAAATACGCTCAAGGGGGAGCGTTATCTCCTCCGCTTTTCTACTCTATTTCGAGTCAGAGATATACCGCCCTTGGTGGTACATCTCTTTCTCACTCTAACTCATTCAGTAGGCATTCTCATGAGTCTTTGCACGGCTTTTAATGTCTTTTCTTGTGTTTTGATTAAGAGCCAACCACCTAACTCGTGTATTATACTCTCACTTCGTTGAGAAGGGGGGAGTAGTAAGAGAGGGGTGAAAAATAGAGAGATACGAGGGGAAAAAAAGCGGCCAGATTTGAGTAATTGTCGGATCGACAAAAGCTGCCGTTTGCGGAGTTTATGATGAGGCTGAATTATCTACTTTTATGATTAATAAAATTTTCATTAACTCATGAAAAACCAAGTCATCTCAATCGATTAATCAATTGGTACAAAAAATTGTGTGAGAAACATTTTTTTCAATCACTCGGAATTGGCGGTTTTGTGAAAAAAAGTCATGCACTCACTGGGTAAATGTTGAGAGGCACTTCGCTACATAGTTTAAACGTTTGATGGTGTATGTAACGAAACCAGTGGTACGAGTAAGTGGTGGTTTTCGTAAGGGAATGCCCGACGATGCGATTTCACGCTGGATTTGCCTAAGATCTCCGTTAAGGAGGGACCTTCTTCGATTCCCCCACCTCATCTCATCTCCTTTCCATCCGAAAACCGCACACGGACGTCTTTTCCACCTTCTTACGACCATCCCTCCCCCTTTGCAGTCCTCTCAGCTCCATCCATCTTACTCATCCGTTCCGGGACAGATTACGGGTAATTTTCGTGTTTTCAATTTTTTTTTGTAAATTAAAAAATATTCAAAAATTGATAAAGAATCATTTCTTTTAGAGGGAAAAATACGCGGTTGATGAATTGTTATTGAAAAATTCAGCAAAAAATATGGAAATATTTAACAAATGTCAGTAAGCTTAGAATTTCAAAAAATTTATCTTTAGAGGATTAATTTGTTATGGAAATATTCAAAGGAAATTTGAAATTTCCTCAAAAGTTATTGGGTAAATTTCCATCAAATTACGATTTTCTGCAGTCATTTGAAATGAATTCATGAAAATTCGAGCCTCTATTGCATTGAATTTCCGATTAGCAGAAAATTCAAGTTCATTTCTCATTCAATTTAGTATTCGTACCCGGAAATTCCGCTTGTCAAGATTTCAAGGCTAATTGAAACTCAAAAATCGAATTTTCCATGACGACTGAATTTTCAAAGATAATTTTGTCTCAACTAGAATTAAAATTGCGGTTTTGAGATTTAACGTGCCTATTGATATTGAATTTTCCATTTTTTTAAAACAGTGATATGAGGAAAATAATGAACGAAATTAATTAGTTGTACCTCGCATAACATTTTGAATGAGAAAATGTGATTTTTGAAATAGCGAACCCTCTTTTTCATCATTTTTTTCCTTTATCAATGCCTAATACCCTTTTCAAATGAATATCATTTTTTTTCCAAATCCCATCTTTTTTCTGATGTCAAAAAAATATCGGCTCATCGAATTCATGAAGATTTGTCAGTTCAATTATAATTAAATCCGTCATTGAAACTTCAATCGAACGATTATTAATTTCTTCCTGCAGAAACTCCATGATTATCCTTAATTAATTGCAAACAATGAAATTATAATTATTTTCAACAATTATAACGCCAATTAATTTTTTCACCTGCGTTAATCACGTCCTTACTTCAAAAAAACGCAAAATTTTGAATGAAATTTCAGCGGGAAAATTTAAATACCAAAGTATCTGCCTATAACTCATTACTGAAAATCCCAAATTAAGCTTCTTAACCAAGATATTTACGAGACTCGTGTGTCTCACTTCTTCATGCAACGATTCTAAATTCTCTCTACCAGTTTTCGCCAAAGTAAATTTTAATCTTCATCGTATAGGCAGTACAACAACACGCCTATATACTATCAGCCACCTTCTCCCTCATTCCTTTGCCCCCTCGTATCCTCGCGTTTGGTTTAGTCTTACGTTTTGAGTGTCACGATGAGTAACGCACTCCTATTCTCTCGTACTTGTATAACACACGTACACATAAATTGCTTATACTGTTACCCTTTCTTAAGCGTCTTAGACGGCGAAACTTTTCGAGTATTTCGAGTTACTCATCTTAAACACTGCAAAACTAACAGAAACATGGGAAAAAAATTTGCATAATATTTGCATTAATCTGGATATTAAATTTGTGGAATTACTTTTTGTTTTGGATAATTTCTCACTTTTTTTTATTAGTAATGCGCGCGAGTTTCTACGTTTTGCACAAATGAGTAGGGAAATGATGGAAAGAGGGGTTTGGAGAAGAATATCATCGAAACGAGTGGGTTTAGAAGAAAATGTCAAGATTTAGTGATTCGTTGCATACAGAAGCATCGACACTGAGAAAAAAAATACTAGCATTTTATAATTCGGTGTTTTTGCCACAAAAATTGATTGAAACAAGTAATTTTGTCATCCTTCCAAAAGCGATGTATTTCCTGCTACTAAATTTGCATGGTTGCAGAAGAATATTTTTTGAAGGAAGTGAAAATGGGATTCAATCATTTTTTATCGCAAGAAAAATCGTTTACTAAATCGCAGTATTTTTTAGACTTTTAGGAAAAAATTGAAATTTCATGGACAATGTGATGATAATTTTCGTGAACGTGACGTTCAATTTGTTTTGATGAGAAGATGGTTATTAAATTTCAAGTTTTAAGTAAAATTCACGAGAATTCATGAGTTTTAAGTACATGCAGAAATTTCATCACACTTGAATTTTCAGATGAACATGAATATTGCATGTATGAAAATTTCTAAGAGAAATAATTTTTTTCTATAAAAAATTGTAACCATTCTTATGAGAAACGTTCCAATTTCTTATAAAAAAAGTTATTTCTCATTATTTCATACGTGTGAAAACTAAATAAATTAAATTTTCTTACTTTTCTCAGAATTTTTCTTGATTAACAGAATTTTCACGAAATAATCGAACTGAAATTTAAAACTCCAACTGATGTTCAATTGAATATTGAACATCAGTTGGAGTTTTAAACATGAATATTGAGAATCAAAGTGAACCAAAATATCTTATTTTCCCCTGAATTTTCCGTGACTCAACAGAATTTTCGCGGACTACTCTAAAATAAACCGGTAATTAAATCGTTAATTACATTTGTAAGTAATTACACCTCATACCCAATCACCTGAAACACTTCAAAAAAAACCTTTCTCGTAAAAAAAATTAAGATCTACAAATAGTCTCTCTTGACATTCCCTTCTAAACCTACTCGTTCCTAAGACATTTGCAAAATAACCCGCATTCGATTATCGGATTACCATCGGAGCAGTCAAAAGGGGAAAAGTAAACACTAAAAGACGTTCATCCACATCATGAAGATGGATAAAAACATTGGATGAGAAACTCGAAGAATTCAGGTCACAGAGCTAAAAAAAATCTAAATGTGGAATAACCCTTTCCTCACAAGAGACAATACAGTAAATAGTACTACGTCGCGTGTCACCAAGGTTTGTTCGCGTGCATGCTAAGCTCCTTCAGCGAGTAAGCATTCCTCCCTCTCTTTCCAACGTTATAAGGTCTTAGCAAGGGCTAGATAAGACATAATGAGATAAACTTCTGCAGAAGCTTATAAGATCACTGGCCACGCGACGAAACCCTGCAAATCCATACACAACCGTAGTGGATTTATTAATTTGCATCGAAAGAAATTATAGTCGCATTGAATGCACGTTACATTAATTATTCGTCGTTTCAGAAAAAATTGTTTATAAACGCCAAGTTATCTTCCACTGTTTGTATAACGAAATGTACAAATTAACATTATGAATTATCGTTAATTACTCAATGAAAAAAGTCAGGATGCAGTTTAGCTGAAGATAAGCCTCGTTAACGAGAGGAAAGTCTATCATCTGGAATTTGATTTGAGAAGTGAGCGTTGAAAAACAAGGGAACCCATATCCAGATAACTCTAAAAGAGCTGTTAGTAGCTGTGGTTATCAGTAAAGGCCGACATCCGCCGGATCAGCCTCTGATACCAGAAACACCCACGATTTCCTTCTTTCATTTGTTTCTTTTTCCCCATTCATTTAAAATCAAAGTTGATTCTGTAAGTTGCGCAATATCAAAAGTGAAAACAATCGTTTCATTCACTGAACCTTTGAATTCTCAAACAAATTGAGAATAATTATTTGTGAATACATGCGTGAAAGACGGACGTTTTTATACACGGAGAGAAAAAAAATCAAAAATGTTAGAGAAGAATTTTCAGAAAAATTACTATGAGTAATAAATTCATGTAAAATTGATTATTAATTATATTATCATCATAAATTATCGTTCAGGATGAAACAAAATTTAACAAGCTCATAAGAAAATTTGAGGTTAGTACTGCAATAGTTGTGATCAGGATCACAAAAATCAGAACCGTAAAATTTTATATTAATCCTCATTCTTTAATTCAGTAGCGAAGAGGTAAAACAGGATACGTCGATTTTTCTCGTTAATTGTTTTTCTCAAATATCTCAGAAACTAATGGAGATACGTCCTTTTCGCCCTGATGCTTTTTTGTAGCTCTTCAAATTCTCTACAAAAAAGCATGAGGCCAAGAAGGGCGTATCTCCATTAGTTTCCGAGATATTTGTAAGAGAAGATCGGCGAAAAAAGTCGACTTATCCTGTTTTACCTCTTCACTACTGAATTCTTTATGTTTAATTTTTAATTTCCCAGTAAAATTTGTTTCTAACTAACAATTTTTCATAGTCACTTGTCTAAATAAATCAGGAAAATGAAATGCTACTAAATTATTCTACAGAACCATAATTTTTCCTATTTTTTCGCCACGTAGGAGATAATCGTGATTATTATTCGTAATTCTGAAGTCTTCGCGCGCGATCTTCCATCGAATTTTTCTTATCAGTCGGACCTCTGTCACTGCATTTGGACATCTCGAAGCATTTTGAGTCGTAAAGCACGAGGATTTTATCGTAAGTGCCAAAATAATAAGGGAGAGATATAACGAGTTGTCACGTGATGCGAAACGGAAAAAAAATAAGGATGATGGGGTTTTTCAGACTTTTTCACGTCTTCAAAACTGACTATCTATGTCTCACTCTTTTATTTCTGGTATGAAGGGCTTATCTTTGGACGGGCACTGTCAAAGATGAAAAGCACTTCCGTCACTCGGAGATTCCCAATGGGTAGAGGAGGGTAACAGATAACGGAAGTCCGATAGGCGGTACGATTCCTGTAACCACCAGAAATGAGAAATGTCTTTTCTACCGTTTTTCCTTCTTTCGAAGATTAAAGATTCTCAACAAAAGTTTTTCGTAGATTAATCGAGTTTGTTACATTATACTTGGAAATCTTCGTTCTTGTTCACTTTAAATGAAATCCTGGAGTACTTGGGCTTGATAAGTGTTATTTAATTTGAAAGCTCGTTAATAATCGAAGTTGACGTTTGAAGTTTTGGAAATGATTTTGCTTTCGAGCGGAACTTGTCTCTTGGGTCTCGAAATATTTGGGAACATTTTCAGTGAATTAAACATTTCAATTAGGAACTTCACATGTCCTCTCTGCGTTTCGAATTGAAGTAACGTGAAGTCTGGTCGTTGAAGTCAAGGGGTCAGATATGGAGTATGTGAAATCATTTGATTTGGTGAAGTACGATGTTCGGTGAAAACATGAACTGAGTCTTCATGCATGTTTCTATTTTGTCTTCATATGAATTGCTTTGCTTTAAAATTCATGGAGTATTGTTTTGTATATTTTCACTCTTTAATGTCTTCATGACAATCTGTCTTTCCCTCTTCCATTGGGAAAAATTCCCAAAAAATCAACTGCAACCCAAAATTGATTTAGCTTCGTTTACCACTTCGCTACTGAACTAAGCTACTGGAAGCTTCCCTATAAAATTCTTTATATGTCATATGCTTATGATGAGAAACTGGCCTTGATAAATGTGATGATACTAACACCGATCATTCAACTATTGCCGTTGGTAAAATTCCTAAACTAATGTTTTTCATCGAAAATTTGATAAATGACGTATAATTATTTCTAATGAATTAATCCCGGAAAGACAGCGTCAAACCTTATCAATGATTACACAAGGCAACGTAAGATTTTCCACGTTGGAAATTAACTAACACAGAGAAGATTAAGATCCTATCTGACGATGGCAAAGAGGTAGATGGTTTTGGCCTTAATGAAAACTGTACGTCCCTGGGATTAACCAAGCCCAGTTGCCTCTTGGTCAGCCTTGTATGTCCCACAACCAGCTAGCCCCCTTAATTCTACTATGTGATGGTAGAAGCTTTCTGATGCTGGACGCTATGTGCGTTTAGAACTACAAGTTCGGAGAGATGCATTAAGTCCTAATATCAGGTAGGAGCTGAATAACGTCGTTAAATCCTTTGTTAGATGTGGTGAGGATTGAAATAGAGGTTCGGACTATGGTGCGGATGATCATTAAATGGTTGTGATATGTGATCACATGCGTGTTATCGATTATTAGTGATTCTGTATGAGCAGATGGAATTATTTGATGATTTGGAGGTAAATTGTCTGTGATGGCTTCATTACAGAGGTGAATCGATGATTACCAGAAATCCATAAAGTTCGATTACTCCAATCAACACGATGAAAATCACGTTGAATGGAAATTCTGTGTTAATTTGGGAGCTTTGGATCTTACACAAGAACAGTCAATGCATTTCTCATCTTCCTCGATTAAAATCCCTTCACCTTAGTTCTCGAGATTCGTTGGTTGTTATCCCTTTCTCTCTCTCTTAAACGTCTCTACTCAGAGGAAAATCTGAGGATTAAGAGGGGGTGAGATGGGAGGGCTGCTACTACACTTACACGCTTGTGTTTTGGTGTGTGTGGGTGTTTTGGGAGCCACGAGTGGGATATAGTCTCGAGTCAGGGTTAAATAAGGATCGCGTCCATTGTACCGGCCGCTTTAGCAAACCCATTGTCTCTCCGCGATTCGTGGCAGCAGTTCGCGCTGCTAACCGACGAGTGGATCTGCATACACTTAGCGCCCAGGGTTATACTCCATGGTATATTGTACAATTTTGAATATCTCATGTGAAATGTCTGGTACGATGAAGCGGATCTAGTGTTCATTGTTATTGCTAATAATTTCGTTCATTATTGAGTTATTGAATGAAAATTGTGTCATTAAAACTTTCAACTATGATTTGGCTTTTAGGAAAGAGTCCAGTACCCGTCCACTGCATAGTAGAAGCAATTCATAGTATTGTCGATACGAGAATTACAGGGGGACGCGACAAGTGGCCAGGACCTCACATAGAAATTGACACTTATGTCATTATTCCAGCGGCTGTACCATTCCAGGTAACAGTAGGCTCTTCTCTCATCAATAACATTCGAATTAACGGGATTTTCTCCCCTCCAGGAATTAGTAGGCGAGGCACTGGTACGTCTCGGTTATCCAACAGATCTCATACCGAGTGCTCGTGGCAGCATAGTAGTCAAAAATTGGCGTCCCCTACCAATGGAAAAAGTTGCAGATGAACCAACTCGTACAGTAGCTGAAATACTATCTGAATTAACCACAGTAGCAACCCTCAAGATACAAATCTACAGATCAAGACCACCGCCACCGAGTCCAGCTGCTGAAGTCAGAGATAAACTACTTAGGCTTCTACTTCTTCATAGTCATGCACTTCTTGTATCCGCAGGATGTCCTCTAGATGAGGTAAGGAATCTTCTTGATTTATAGTTAACTTTAATCATTTTAATGACATCCAGAAGTTTCTTATCATTTTTACTTTAATGACACAAAAATAATTAAATGAATGGAAGCCTCCTACTAAATTGCGTCAAACAATGAGCTTATCTTCGATAAATATTTTGTCAATTTTGTTACTGTGAAAAACAGTGATTTGATAAGCATATTTTTGTCTCTAATATATAAGGATTTGTTTCACAATGTGACAGCTATATTTTCGTTCCCGAGAATTATCAAAGCATTTTGTTAAATCCTAATAATCACAGTAACGACTAAGAATGGAAAAACCATCAAATAATTCCCAAGGATTTTAGGTTTTTGACTGTACTTATTTCTTACCATTCACTTAAAAATTCAACCAAATGCAAATGTTTAGTAAAGAGCACTCGCTTTTAGACTACCTAATCTCATTAAGAAGTCTGAATGAGTAATTCACCGTAACTTAATCTTTTTTCCTTTATTCCATTCACTCTAAATAAACTGCTTCCGTTCAGTCCTCAACAAATGGAAAAATACATCAATGATTACATTCAAACACTTGTTATTTCATTTTATTAATCCGACCAGTCTCCAAGAAAGCAGTTACAGACCCATATATTAACAGCATTATGTCAACATTGACTACTCATATCTATCAGTCTCCATTGCACAGCGCGTTTGAGACTCAAAACCAAGAGGGGTAAAGGGAATGCCCTCAGAAATACGAAAGATCTCATAGCCGAACCGTGTGATAGGATTACCCTTTACTCAAGCAAATTCGTGGCAGCCTTCATCAAAAGCCTTTTCCCTCTCTCCCTCAGCGAATATCGAAATGGGTGTTGGAAGTGAGGAGAAGGAGTTACTCCCCCGTGTGCCAAACCATTCAGGCCGCCCTCTCGGCCCGGGCATTATCTAAGTGCACCTCTTTGAAGATACAACTCCCCCTCATGCCTCCCACCATTTCGATCTTGCCCACCCAACTTTAATGCCGCTCACCGTGGTCTATGATTACCAATTTTCCCGACAGACGTTTCACGTCTCTCGAATATCGTATCCCCCTCTCCCTCCATCCTCTTTTCTTCATATAAATCCTCCCCTACCTGTTATGCCTGTTTTCTTAATTCTCTTCCACGTCTTCGTAGTCAATCTTCGATAAAATCTATTACACGAAGCTGAGTATGAACTGGCAACTGAATATTCAGTTGGTGCCAAATGCGTTCTTCTCGATTCGCCAGATCACAATTTTTTCATTGCAAAAAAGTTGTTCCTCTCTTTCTCTCCAGGTCAATATCCCTGGAGTATTTCACAATTTGCGATTGATTTACAATGACGACTCCGGAAAAACAAGAGCCTCGAATGAAAAAAATACATTCAGAAGACATAAAAATCCGTCGAGACAATAAAAAAAATTAAAAAAACATGAAGACGGATTGTCATTATCACGCGCGTTTTGTATAAAGCATGCAGTAAATCAGGCACAATGAGCCCATCTCAACCGAGAGATAAGCCGGGCGTCACCCGTTTTGTTTGCCAACCGATTTCGTACATGATGTGAGCAGTAAGCGTGTGTCAACCGAATAGCCATCGTGGCTAATTCCCCTCACCCGAGGCAACAATAATCAGAGACAAATGATCATAAAAGTATTATAAAAATGAAGAAAAAGAAAAAAACGCCACGGCACGGTAGAACAAGGATAAAATACCTGTCTTCCGTGTCTGATTACAGAATGATTAAGTGACATCTCGTAAAACATTCGTCACCTGATCTCCTAAATTTTCATGCATTTGTATTGTTAGCTTAATTCTGAGACATCGTCAACTTCGTTTAGCTACTGAAGCATCGTAGATCCAAAGATTACCATGTTGAGTTGTCATACAAAATCATACACACACCATACATTATTTTATTTGTTCTTTATAAATCACAACGATAAGACAAACTTGGTGAGCTTGTTGTGTTACATCGTAAGAGTGATTTAAAAACCGTCTAAAAACTTTTCCATAATCCTTCAGTAAATCGTGTATATTAAACTGCGTATAATGGCATTGAGACATACTTAAACTTATTTTTCCTCATTTTTTTCATTTCGAAATTATCATCATTACTTCCCCTCTTTTATTTGTCATGGAAATTCTTGCAGATGACCCTGTCATCATTGTGCAGAGGTGGCAATGAGCTGTCAGACGAGACGAGACGTAGCTTTGAATCGTGGCTGCAGCAGCAGCAACAATTGGCTGGCCTGGGACCACCGCCAAATTCGTTATTAGCCTGTACCAATAACAATCGACAAATCCATAATCAAAGTCCCGGTGTCGATTCTGGTGGTGTCGTTGGTGCTATATCACATCCGCATCATCCCGCAATGTTACCTTATTCACACAAAACTAGAATGCGCACGAGTTTCGATCCCGAATTAGAATTACCAAGATTACAACGTTGGTTTGGTGAAAATCAGCATCCATCGAGACAACAAATACAGCGCTACGTTGCGGAATTGAATGCGCTTGAATCGAGACGAGGTCGTAAGCCACTTGATATCAATAACGTAGTTTATTGGTTCAAGAATGCTAGGGCTGCACAGAAGAGAGCAGAAACGAGGGGAATCAATGGATACAGTCCACCTGGATTGAGTCCCAGGGGAGCCAGTATTGTTAGTGAGGACTGTTCTGACGAGGAGGAAGATTCACGGCATCAGGTGAATAACAATACTCCTCTCTATTTAATTTAAGCGATTTTTTAGCACGGAAAATCGAGGAAAAAAGAGTGAATCGCTTAATGTAGCGGGATGGTTAAGAATTGATGGGTGATCGGGTGAAAAAATACTTGGTCTCGAGGTTATTTAATGACTTTTCTGTTGATGCTTTCTGTTTCATCATTATTTTTTATGTACAGTCGAATTCAGCGTCTCCCTGTCCAGCTGGGAGTCCCCCAGTAGTTGGTCCGCTTTCATTAACAACACGAACTGAAGATCAACGTCTCATTGCACCAATATCAACTCCAACATCAGCAACAACAACGTCAGCACCTATCGTTAAACGGGAAGATGATACTGCAACAAGAGTGTCATCAGGATCAGACGACGAAGATTCACCGGGCGGTGTACCAACTACACCATTACCACCTGGTTTTTCACTCGTTCCTAGTCCAATGTTTGGTCATTCAATTATGTACATGTCACATTATTTACCAGCGAGAGGTGGACCAGCTGGATGTCCAGCTAGTATGTTGGATGAGAGAAGAAAACGTAACCGTACATTCATCGATCCAGTCACGGAAGTACCGAGATTGGAGAATTGGTTTGGACACAATACTCATCCAAGTCATGCGGTAATTATATTTTTCTATGTATTCGGATTCTTCCGTTGCTAATGTTTATTGTGATTTACTCAATTCGTTGACTTATTTGTTTGTGCAGTTAATTTTGAAGTACACTGAGGAACTTAATAGGATGCCGTATCGTCAAAAATTTCCACGCTTAGAGCCGAAGAATGTGCAATTCTGGTTTAAAAATCGTCGGGCCAAGTGCAAACGCCTGAAGATGGCACTATTTGAGGGTGAATCACCCCAGCCACATCCATACGCCCACGCGGACTAGTCGCAATACTGCACCGGTTAGTGATCCAATTCTTCCGATTAAAATACCGGAAAATCAATTGAAGGAGAAAAAAAATTCAATAAGTTCAAAAAAAGTGAGAATCTTAGAGAACAATATCTTAACCTTGTTCTCGTAGGTAACTAGTCCTACAATGATCGTACGAAAAAAGAATCAAAGTAAATGATTGAAATTGAAAAGAATAAAAAATGTTATGCTAATTAATTATTAAATTGAAGAGGCTGTACTTTACTTGTAATTAAAAAAAACCAATAGCACCGAAATGTTATGATAACTATTATTGTCGTTATTAGAATTAAATAAATTAGCATGGTGATTACTCAATTATTATTATAATTCATTACTACCATTGCTAATCCAACTAAATGTAAATAATTAAAGATTTAAAGAAAAATGAAAAAGAAATGATATTAAATAAAAACAGTACGCACCAAAAAATCAAGAATTCAATTTATTCCAACCTGTTAAAAAAAGTATATTTCCCATCTATATTCTCGCATGATGAATGTAATCTACTTTGGTTGATGGAAGAGACGACAAAATGGATGATACGTTTGTAAATGCACATAATATTGTTCTGTTACAACCTAGAGATAGGTGAAACCGTAGACGAATGAACATACACACACATACACACACACAACTGTTCCTACATCATGAGATTTCTCGAAATATCAACAAAGACAAAAGGCAAGTTGTGGAAAGCAAACATACACGGTAGCATCCGACCGAAAATCTATCTAACCGAGATAAGACACCGAAGACAAGGAATAGTTGAAGTGAATCGTTTCAAAATAATAGTAAATGTGTGAGCCCTAACTCAACGCGTTGACAATGATACAAAATGGATGAATGACAGCATTGATATCACATTACCGAGTACGAATTTTATCATTAAAATAAGTTCAGCCTTCTCATCGGTGTACATGTGATCAATGAATCATAAGAAAAATCATTAATTCCTGAATTGAAATAAACGAGAAGCAGAATTTCTACATTCCTATCGATACTGATGAGACCTAAGTAGATGCTCTCAATGGATTGTGGAACTCAGGGACAAGGAGATTATAACATAGGGGGAGGAAAAAACGGATCCCACGACAAAGAAGAATCTACGGGTAAGTTGAAAGTATATGGTGAAGTATTGAATCCAAAAGCTGGAGAATAAGAAAAGGAGGAGAGAGATGGGTTGCAGGGGATCGGATATTTTCAATTCCGCCTAAGTAGGAATAACACAAAGATGACAGGATATAGTCGTTTATGATAAGGGCGAAAAGGTATCATCGTACAACCGAATAGAAATGTTCGAGTTGAAGTTTATACGGTGGTAGCCATCATGGACGAGTACCCAGTGAGGACTGGATTTAATGAGGATAGGCGGATTTGTCCAATTAAAACGTCTTACAAGGATCCATTCGAGCCTCACTCCCTCGTCCCCATAGACAGCAAACGAAAACTTAACATTTCCTCTCTATCTTTTGGAGAACGTCGTCAGTTAATGCCGCAACTCCATCTCCCTCCAATCCCTCCAACTTTTCGCATCCTGCTCAGCTTTTGCTGGGGAAATATTAAATTTTCGAGACGAGACAAAAAATTGAATTAATGGTGAAAGATTTTGCTTTTGAGGGATAATACTGTAGTGTAGTGTGTTGTGCTTTGTATTCAAAGAAAAAAAAACAATAGTAAATAGAGTTAAAAGTTGTGGAGTTTGGCGAGTGTGATTATTCGTGAAATCGACGTATGATTGGTTTAGAAAATGAAAGAAAGAAATTAGAACTGAGTGCGATGCGTTTCTGGTCAAAATGTCGTGTCTATATTCAAATATCATTCTATTATTTTTATATTAATTTAACAAAGCATTATGTTAACGTCTGAAGAAAATTATTTCTGAGACCACCTTACTGGAACAATCCTACAATACTTCGATAATGAACCGAGCAATTTCGTCAGCGAAAAATCGGAAACACATGCAAACGAGATGATCTCTCGTTTGCAATTCTATTCTTGATGCGTGAGAAAACAAAGTAAATATATATTCGAATAAATTTTATTTGAATTTCGTTATATAAACCTAGAATGACACGTACATAACCACCTGACTCAAACGAAAGGCTCTCATTGTCCTAGGCATTGGGTATTCATAGTACGTACCTTATCTTACTATCCGGAGAGCTGTCAGCAAAGTTCCTGAATAATGGCAGCCCAACTACCATTGGGCTATATTTCTACTCACTTCTGTATGTTTCCTCGACTCAACATTTTACTTCTTCATCATATCTAAACTACCCCAGGAGGATATATTCGTAACTGTTCTGTTTTCAATGTCATAACGGACATTTTCAACGTAGATAATATAATAATGCATCACACCGCTATCAATGAAAGCGGATGTCAAAGTATCTAGATAATTGTATTAATAATGATTTTCGAAAATTACCGGTTGTGGTACAAATGAATTTGTTTTGTATTCAATGAAGTGCAGCAATTGAATAATCAAAATTTTCCGTGGATTTCTCGTATTTGTTGATACCTTTAATTGTTTCATTTTCGATCCTAATATTTAGCATTGAGCATGGTTTAATAAGAGGTTTAAGAAGTCTTAAATTGAGTGGAATCTGAAGAAAACTCTTCGTCTTCTTTACTTTAATTTTAGCTCAAAGCAATGGTAAAAAGTTAGAAAGAGAAATTGGAATGAGGAATTTGAGAGGCTTGCAAATTAGCCACAGGATCTTCATCATAATCCGGTGAGAGAGGGATGCAATCTCTCGGGGCAGATGAGATCTTACAAATGAAGTCTTTCTCATTTTTTCCATTCTTCTACTTCCTCAACTTTCTTATTCTTTAATCCCCGTCTCATGACAGAAAGAAGAGATTTTACTCTGAATGCCTATTAAAAAATTAACAATTCATTCGATATTCAGAAGAAATTTAAGCTTCCAGATATCAGTTGCAAAATGCAAAATAAAATGAAACGTTTATTTCAATCCATTTCTGAATCCCTCCGTAAAAAAGAAATCACCGAAAATCACTCGGGGATTAAACCAAGCCTCCAATCTCCCTTAATTGATCTACGACCGTCCATTTACGTCATTTCCGAGGAATTAACTACACCATAAGTAAGTACATAATACAATACTCACTCCCTCGAATTTCCCCATGAAATCCGTAATATTCTCTCTCCATTGGCTCAATGAGCATTAGCTGGTCAGCTATATTTATCCACCGAAAGCGAAACTAAACATCGTAGTTTGGTGATCATGCCCACTTAACCCGGTTGAGGAAGCAGCACGTAACACCAAGTGGACACCAGATAAAGTAACGCAAAAAATAGAAGAGTATTTATCTGAGGGCGCGTTTTTTCCTTCGGCAAATCGTAAATAAAAGAAATCCTCGTAATGGCTTTCGACGAGGGTTTTCTCGATTTTGTCTGTGCCCTCCGGGCTTTCTCTTCTCTCCTCTGCCAGATCGAGAGGGTTTATTAAGCTCCCAACGCTACAAAACCCACACCCAATGGAATCTTAACCATCCTTCCTTACCTCCTTGAGGAGTACTTGGGAAAACCGGTTAATTCCTTAACCCTTATAGACTTTGAGAAAATTTAGGGAAGGCACTTTGCTCTGGCTGCATCTTCATGGGATAGTGGGTTTCACAAGCAAAATGAGAACTTGAAGTGCGTTTCGCTATGCTGCTACTTGTGTTGGAATGAGGGAGGGTGAGGGGTCTCAACCCGGTATACCAGGTGCTCACGGGATCCTTGCGTCTTACGCGCCCCCGGACGATACATAATTTATGTCGCGCGCGAGAGAGCGAGACAGAGGTGGGGCTTAAGACAGTATTAAGATCTCGCGCGGCACACAAGCCTCCTTGGCCAGTTATTACATACAACCCACCACTTTTCGAAAATTCTTGGGAGAAGGATCTTTTGTATTAAATGGCCCTGAAGATTTTACCTTCCTGCATAAACCAAACATAATTAACTTTGTGTCATGCAATTAAAGGTTTTGCGAGTGTTTTGTGATTAGTTGGAATGGCGGAAGTAATTGAGGAGTGATAATAATTCACTTGTGGAGGTTAATGGTGGTGATAATAAAATTAGCATACATCTGACAATCTTTTTGATTTTTTTGATCGAATGAATTAGTGTAATAAAAATATTTGAAATATTTGCGGTTGTAGTTTTAGGAATTTCCTATGTGTGCATATTTTTTATTTTTCTAGGAATTAATTATTTGGTGGAGAAATAAATCAACAATTTTCACATATCTGCTATTTTGAGTATCATTAATAATGTTGATTCTTTGAGAATTATACAGTTTTTTTTGAGAATCAAAATAGTTAGGCAGTGGAGCTTTTGTTTCATTCAGTTCTCATAAGCTTGTCGTCGTTTAAGTGATTATGAAATTTACGGAATAGTTTCAATCGTTCATTCATTGAACCGTTTACCCCATTCAAATGTTGAAGTAATTCACTAATTCGTATTAATCGAAAAAAGTACAAAATAATCTTCACAATTAATTTTTAAAGCCATTTGAAGAATACGACAGAGGTTCGTATGATGACTTCTTTGCAAAAAATTCCTTTTCGAACACACAATCATAACATAAAATCCACGAAACAAAAGAGAGATGAAGCGGTTTAGAGATTCTCTGTTTTTCAAGTTTGATGCCAAAGGATTTGCGGTTTTTTGTCTTGCAAAAATAGAAGAGCCAGGAAATAAGAGGACCAGAGGTCGCGGTTGGTCAAGGAGGTCGATATATAGCTTTCAGCTTTCTTATACGCTCCAACAAACAAAATCCTTCCTCGTCTCAGCCGAGTTGAGTAGATAGAACGGGGATGTATGTACTCGAGGTCAAACGGGCATTTTCCCCTTTCATCCGGTATATCAATTCCCAAAGGATCTGCTTAATATTCTTGAGCCTCAGTAAAATTCTATCAATCATGCAGCTTCGTTATTAATAAGATTTCCTCAAGAAAAGGAATTGAAATGTTTATCATTGCTTGAATGAAATGCATTTCACGGATTTTTTGCCGGTGGAAGAATCATGACGACAAGTTGAGAAAATAATGGCGAAGTTTCGGACAGTCCAGAAAGGTAGGAGGGAAGGAGCCGACGTCTTTGGCTGGTCGGTCTGCGATAAAGCAAAGAGCCCGTGCTAAATACTTACATAAATCTGTATTGCCCTCCGGTTCTTGCAGGCAACCAGCCAGAATTTGAGAGGGCTTATACACTGCCTCCTCTCTCCATGTCTCGTGTAAACCAAATTATCAAATTCAGCTATTGATGAATTTATTTATTCGGAAATAATTCAGGTGCGAAGTGAAACCGGAGAGATTGATAGTCGAAGTTAGTTTTTGTGAAATATTTTTGGAATCTGAGGGAGAGAGGGGAATTTTCATGAGGCCATTTTTCGTAGCAAAAGCGAGAATATTAAAAAAATTAAATAAATGTAAAATTTATAATATAAAAGGCTTTTTAAGTATTG
>JABSMS010061541.1:6027-21647 GCA_018902275.1 Aleiodes sp. PSUC_FEM 10030003
AACCCCTTGGTTCTCTAACAAATGACGGTGACCATATGAGACAGTGTCCACGACCCGAATTGCTCTTTGAATTTATATCGCTTTGAAATGGAAGAATGATTCAAATTCTCCGTTCCTATTCCCATCGCTGTCTTCCTTTTTTTCTTTTCAGAATAAAGTATGATGAAGCGACATTTGCATTATCGTATGCGCACAACTTTTGGAAAAATCATGAGGAAAGTTTAAGAAAAATTGCGTTTCTTTAAAATTGAATCAGGCATACAATTCTTATTGTAATTTTCCCTGTAAATTATTGTAGGTTTATTTAGTTCTCAAAATTTACAGTAGTATTTAGCAAAAACTTCTCTTTGCAGGTATAGTCTTGCGGTAGAGTATTTTGCTGTGAAATCATTCACAACTTCTGGGGAAAACATTAGAAAAGTCTAAAAAAAATCAGTTTCTCAAAAATTTAATCAGGAATTTCAACTTCCTATCCCCCCTTCCGTCCTTTGTGCGCTAGAAGGCCTTATGTGTATGCCCCAATGAACCAAAAACAAACTTGTACGAAGGGTGAGAAAAAAAATTCTGACAAGTATGGAAAGATACTTATGACTAGTGTACGTAAATACTTGTGACAAATGGAGAAAAACACAGGTGAGAGGTTTCCAGAATACTTGTGCCAAGCTTGAAAAAATACTCATGTCAAGTATTATACCGAGTCTGAGGCAATACTTGTATAATATCTGAAACATATCTGTGACTAGTATCGTCACAAACTTTATTGCAGTATTCGAAATTACTGATAGTGATTATAAGATATAATTCTAACTAGTCTCTTTTATTACTTATTATTTTTTATACGGGTGCTATAATCAGAAAAGAGAGAGAGCGAGGGAGAAGAACGGGAATGATTTGATTATTTATATAATTCTCAGTGAGAGGTGGAATCATCTATCTTTCGTAACTATTTTCATAGCACATATTTTTACTAAGAATTATACTATATTCCATAGTAATTAATGCTATGGAACATGATAACCATCGCTGTGACGTAGTAGGAATTTCCACGCCACAGCACAAATAAGTACATAAATTGTACTGTATATTCACTCCCACTATTTTCATTTTCTCGGGTAGAAGAATTGATGGAGTTATTCCAGGATAATCATTGTTTTTAATAACATCCGTATATTTGTACTCGAAGGATAAAAAAAAGACAAAAACAAGATGGAAAGCTTACCTTAGAACCATCAGAGGACAGAGAAGAATCGCGAAAACCGAAACCATAAAAATAAGATACTTCTGGACACGTTTTTCTTTTCTCACGTCCAATTCAGCGTTGTACAGATCATACGTAGTAGAAAAAGCTGATAGCCCAACAGTTCCACTGGTTAGGACACTACCACTCTCATGTTTACCATCTCGAATTAGTCTGAAATAAGAAGGAACTGGGAAAAGAATTTGCGGACGAGAAAATGAAGTGCTTTATTCTTATAACTATATGAAAATAATTTCCGAGGGGATATCGTTTTTCCTTACATAATCTAGGGTCAGCCTTAGAAGTTTTCGAAACTCTTGACTGAACCAATTATTTGAGAAGGCAATTGAATAGTTAAGATAAATTGTGGTTTTCATAATGGTCGAAAAACTTAAGTTGCAGTAATAAAAAATTTGTTAATTCCCTTTAATCTATTTTTGAATAATAATTGGCTCAATTATGGAATGAAAAATGTACTTACGTTACATCATTACTCGTATTACTTCCATGACGTGCATAAGAATTCTTTCCTCGTGCTTCGAACATAGCGACCGCCATTGGTTCTTCTTGATTCTGAAGCTCCCTACTGGATTTAACGTACAGATAGGCCGTTATCGTCAATGGGGCAATATACCTGAAGATAAAGTTTTACTCTCAAAAGAAGGGCGAAAAAAAAGATTTTATCGGAAGGAAACTTATATCTCACGTCAATAAAAATAAAGCTCGCATGTACTGTTGTATATCATCGCTAAGATTTGCAAGACAAATCCCGAGACCTTCAAAGTGTGGTTTCTTATAGCTCTGAAAGAATAAATATATTTGCGTACAAACGACACGTGATTTTTTTATTTTTTTTTATTATACAATAGGTAATAGTGCGACTAAAAAATTCGACCGTGCGGTGAATTCATTCGGAAATTTGAATAACATTGGAAGGCTATCAATACTCGATAAATATTTTTCATAATACATTCCAAGGGCATTCCTTAGTCTGTACGGAAATTGCGATATCCATTGGGAATAATAAAATATTCAAAAGGAATATACTTTTATCGATCGCGATGTACTGAGAGACTATCAAGTCAATGATCAATCGACTTACCCCGAGATCGAGATAAGTAGTATAGATCGCGTAAGGTAATACAATGCAAACTGCAAAGAACCAAGCACCGAGAGCACAAACGAAAGCCGGAATCCTTGGCTTTCCTGGATCACTAACGAGACGATATCTATCGCCCGCGATTAATAAATATGTCATCATCGATACGTGAATTGGTATATCCTGGAACAATTTATTTTCATATTACTTTTTTTTTTTACTTTCATTGGAAGGAATAAATAGAAATTTTATAAACCGCGGAATTAATGTCCATTTCATTCCATTTTGCCTTGGAGAATTTAACTTCTGTTAACTAATTAATCAACTTTATACTGTATTGGGACTATTTATTCGTCATTCTCAACGAGTACCTGCTAGTATATACATCCCGTTTATGTAACATGTTACCCATGAGCGTTCCCTTTGCTTCATGTCTCTTTTCTGTTTCAGCCACTGAGCGTGCTATTAAAACATATATACTGAATAGTACTCTTTCTCCCCTTCTCTAGCTGCAGTTCGTTCCATTATATTTCACCCCAATTATTATATTATGAATAGAAAACTGAGCATAAGTGAAATATACACCAATACAACAATTGTTACTACCCTTTTTCTTCCTCCGATTTTTTATTCTTGTTTCAAACCCGAACGGCATTGCATTGTTTAATTGTGAATTCAGTCTGAATGATTCTCAATATACAGAGTATTTCCACAACACAGTAATAACACCCCGACTGTTTCTATGTTATATCAACTGCGGATACAATTAACTCTGTGAATTAGTTGATTTCTATGGAACTATCTCTTTCTATGAACAGAGCTACCAACATATAGTGTAATGAAAAGTTTAACTTTGAAAACTCTATTCTTTCTCAGAATTAATTAGCGGAGAGGAATGTTAGAAAACTGTTTCATTGCTTCCATCTCTATTTAAATTGCCGATGTATATTTGATTTGACCGTTTCGTGTAATGTGATTCACTCCATACGTCTCACTATAATCTCCAATAAGTAGATTATATTTGAATCATTATTTACTGTAATTTTTTGACATTTATTAGGACTAAAATGAATAAAGTGAGCCACAACGAAAAGGAAAGAGGACAACGTTTATTATTCCTTTCAGAAAATGGGGTGCAGCGAGAGGGAAAAATTAATGAAATTGATTGCATCTATTTTTATAAAAGTGCCAACATATGAACCTACACTGGACAAAATAAACTATCAACGCTTCCAAGTGTGGGTGTGCATTTGAAGTTCCACGAGCCCTTTCATGACATGTTTGCTAATGGAGCAGTATATACTGTAGATTTGAAAATAAAATGTGAAGTGTGACACGATCAGATTTGGTAGCCAATCAAGATTCTCGAGCATTGATTATCACAGTATTTCCGTAATTTCGCATCAGAGTTTCAAATGAAATATTTGACGGCTCATCTCTGTTGATTTATATATTGGTATACTCATATTATAAAAAGAATCATATTCCGATAATCGAATTGTATTGAATATTTCATGACAGTCTCAAAAGAAATTATGGATCGATTTTGATCTATTCATATAATAATTATAATAACTTGAAAACATTCACATTGGTTAACAGCCCTTCTGCTTTCGCAGAATAATTTACTGAAGATTCACTGTTAAGTGAAATACAAACGCCTCATTTACTGACTATCAATGGATTTGTTGGAGGAAATTTCTTCGAATGAGTATTTTCGAATGGTAATTAATATATATTTTAAGAGCATTGAATAATTTTTCAGTAGAGGGATCTATTGAAGCAAAGGGACAGTTTCTCGTGTCCCACATGAAAAATCAAAACCACTATAACAAAGAGAATGAAACGAAACTGAATGTGTAAAATGCATTGAAAAAAACAATATTTAATGCTATATGTTTGCATAACTCATTACTCACTTGAAGCATCGGCAGGAAAAAACACAGAAATCTTCCAAATATCCAATTTTGTACGAGCAATACCGCCAATGTTATTGGTAGTACAAAAATACATTTCGTCACATCTGATATTGCAATATTAATTAGATAGGCATATGTTGGATCTCGGTATAACCGATGCTTTGTAATGTGGTATATCATACTTATATTGGTTACGGTACCAAAACTTATCATCATCACATACAACAATATGAACAAGGGATAATTGTTAATAAATGAAGGCCGCAGCTGCGGTTTCGAAAAATCGATCGTGTCATTTCTTAAGCCCATTAAATAATGAGCGATTGTTTGGAGATACTGATCGGGGATTGCATCCAAGCTTTCCCGTGCAGATTCCATTCTTAAATTTTCTATGAGTCTTCCCGTTCACTCATCAGCTTAAACTTAATTTTGCAAAATAATCAAGATAACATGATATTCTTCAATCATCTTGAAATTTTTAATTGCATCATTAAAATGAATTCTCATGTAATAGAAAATTATTCTACTTCATTAGTGAATTGTAGCAACTACATTATGATAGGGATAAAATGAAATCTATAATGTTTACCAACACCTGTGGAGTGAGTTACAGTGCTACTTATCTTGTCACACGTGTTCCCCCTTAAAGTTCGTAAATGTAAAAAGTTTGGATGTGAGTTAGCATTTGATGCACATGATAAGTTATGTAAAGTTATAAAGAAATATTGGCGGGCTTAAAACAGCTCAAATAACACTTTGTTTACAACGGTAGTGAATCGCACGGAGTAAACTTTTCACCGCGCCATCACAAATCGTACTGATCCAAGTCTGGAAAAGCTCCAGCCTCGTTACTACCAGTCTATTATATATCTCAATATAAGCTCTCTGCGCAGGTTCAACACATTTTATCCAGAAATAGTGAATGCTAAAAATTTTACTCGAATTAATTGAAACTTCTAGTTTCGAGACCACATTATAAAATTGTAAGTTAATTTTCTAGCAAAAGACCAGTTTGGAAGGGAAAACCTTTTACATTGTTATTTCGATAGTTTAAAAAGTGTGGGGGAATGCTTTGTTGATCCAGAATCTATCGGCTATGTGATTAGCAATATTTGAAATAAAAATTGGATGGTTATTTTTCAAATGCAAGTATCGAATCACTAAAATTGTCATTTCTATAATTATTATAGATTTTTACCCTTTTTAAAATATAACTTCTCGCGAATCTGTTCAACTCGTACAATTTTGTGGCATGCATTGATTGACTTCCGCATAAATTAATGCAATAATATTCATTTTTTATGACGTTATCAATGACCTTACGTGAATTCAAATAAGAACGATTTTGAATTATTGATCAAGAGGATTCTACATTTACGACTGTCCCCATTACCCATCTCAGATGGCGCGTTTCTTTAAAACTTCATTTCAACCATCACACCACCATCTGCACTGCCTGATATCGACTCGATCCGTTTAGCGACGAAAAAAAATGTCGGCCGTTGAATTAAACCCAAGACCCGTCAGGGTATCTCCTTTGATCAAGGTAAATAACTAATGACTTTATAAGTACTGTGCATCTTACATTCTCCTAAATCTATTTGCTATTGTACTAACTCCATAAGAATTTAAGAAGTTGTCAATTGTTTTGTCGACAACAATGGTTCTATAGTAGTTGACTCCACAACACTTACACTTCTATTACATAATTTCATCATTAAGGGTACAGAAAATGTTCAAAATTCATTTCGTTGTTATTTTATTCAAATTTGAGACCTTGTGCATGTTAATTATCATTACTTACATAGGGATATCAATGCGTCATTCAATTCAATACGAAAGGAGAAATATACGGAAATTATATAGTAAAAAATGTGAAGCTAACCTCATTTTTTGGAAAGTTTACACAAAAGTTCAATAATATAAGAATATTCTTCATATGATTTAGCAATGACAAATAAATATTCTTTAATATAGTTCGGCCGATGGTCAATGCTCGTATCGGGCATACTTTATGGAGTATTTCATCAAAATCGGCTCAGTAAGAAAGAAGCTGCTTGGCGCGAAATAGAAAACAAGAAGAAAGCAATCAGAGATAAGAAATTAGCTGAAGAAAAGAAAATTGCAGCTGCCGGTATGTATAAATATTATTTCGCAAAATAATAATAATCCAGAAATCATAAACTAAGCGTTTCCTCCTTTTACTTGCAGCGGAACTTGCAAGCCTTGAAGAGATGATGAAGTAGGAGGTTGTTATTTATCTCTTTTAGTATATTTCAATGTGGATAAACAAGAATAAATGAGAAAACTCAACTGTATAAATTAGAAAATGAATTTTCGTGACTTATTTTAATTTTATAAGAGTTATTCAACTCATCTTCAGAAATCAAAGAATTCCGCAATAAACTACAACTAGATGATAATTTTTATTCCTATTCTTCATCCTTACATCCGCAATGATCCATAGATTTTGCATGATGAAAAACCGTTGAAAACATCATCTGACTGATTTATTTTCACTAAAGTATTTAGATGTAGATAAGGGAAATATCTACCACACCTACTATCATTCACTCTCACACGTTCTTCAATCCCTGTATTTTTATGTTGGAGATGTATTGGGAGTGCTCCTTCTCATGGGTGGGGTTTGTATGACCTCAGTTCTACAAGGACAACCAACGTGAATTGTTCCAACTTCATTCATTATTTTCCTTTTTGATCACATAAATTAATCACGTACCAATTAACACACAATCATAAAAGGAGGAGCATTAAATAAAAAAAAATCTCAGCAATAAAATGAAAAATCATCAATTTTTATATCATAAAATTCATAAAAAAATACAATTTGATGCTTTATTTACCTACGATGAGAATTAATCGATTATTGCGGCTATCTTTGAGTCAAAGAGGAGTTCATAGAGAGAGGATAAGAATCATAATATACAAATATGATATTTGGTTGGGAAGGCCTTGGAGTAGTTGGATGGATTCTAGTGATTGTCATTCTATTAATTTGTTGTTCATCATTATTTCTCTGTTGCATCGAAACTGATGAAGAATTAATAACGTCCTCTTATAATCGAACTTATCAGGCTCCTTACGATCCGAGAAGTGACGGAACTGTTGACCGTGAGTTGTAATCCTTTTTCATTTAATTATGCACTCAAACAATATTATGAAATTACATAAATAAACTAACAAATAATTCAAAGATATTCCGCAAAATTGCAGTGGGACTGATGTTATATTCGAGTCATTATTATAATACCCACGGTGGTTTTTCTTCTGGATGGGCTGATTGCGGAGACACTGCCGGAGGAGGTGGTGAAACTGGAGATGGTGGCGGTTGTGATGGTGGTGGGGATGGTGGCGGCGATGGGGGTGCTGATTGTGGGTAAATATTCGCACAAAGATATGTAAACGACTTTCTACTCCATAATTTTATACAATTTTTAACGGTACAAAATAATTACAAGAGAATCAACTAATATTACGTACAAACGTAAAAATGCCTTCTCGATGAACTTCGAATGGGAGGAATATAAAATAAATTGTTGAATCAACAGTGGACTAATTAAATACGGGTAAAACCAAATCAATTTTTTTAATTTTGTAATGGAGTTACTGTACTTTTATGTGCTTAATAAATATCATGTCAATTGGACCAGCCATATTAGAGCCTGTTGATTGTATTCCTTTTCATTTCTTAAGCTGGAATAATTCCCGTCTTATTGTCCTTAGTGATTAATTGAAGAAGAGCTCCGTTAATTGGGCGTTCTTGTTTCTGAGACCACTTCCAAAATAGACTGAAAAAATTATTGAAATTCCTTTGAATAAAAAAAAATATGGATATATAATATAATGATAAAAAGCAATGACTAACTCAGAAATGAAATCAAGAGATGTCCAGGTCGTAGTGTCAGCATTAGGCATCCATTTCCGATTCATTGGAGTATCAAGAGTGACAGGAAGGATTGAGGTTACTAGAGAATTTGCCGGGAGGCCACTTTCCTTGGCTGCAAGAGATTTTGTTAATTGATGAACAGCTGCTTTGGCCATTCCATAACCAATCATACCTGCGGAGCAACACAAATAAACGTTTTTTGAGGTAATAATATCAAAAGGTTACTTCAATCCAAGCAAACGTGAATTATCCTCCCCTAACTAACCCGGAGTTCCTTCAAGAGCCGCATTAGCACCAGTTAATGATAAGAATCCACCCTCCTTAAGATGATGTGCTGCAATACTCGCTGCTATTACTGAACTCCAAACACTCTGTTTCCACATTAATTCTGTATTTGTTAAGAAATCCTTGCTCGCAGCATTACCGCCGGCCCAGCCTCCAGCAACGCAAATTATGCCGTCTACTTTTTCACCACTAAGAATCTCCTTTATTTTCGACAAAATATGAACTTCCTAGAATTGAAAGGGTAAATAATAACTTCTCCTTTTTAATGTCTACAATGGTCAGTCATTTTTTACAACCAACTAATAGATAAAAATGTTTATCGAATAAAGAGAAATAATAAAACTAGTTTACCTGCTCTTTCCAGCTGTATTCACCATTCACAACGATATTTGCATCCGCAGCATCATTTTCTTTCATATCAATATTTCCAACCCACTAAAAATTATAATTCCATTATATTCCGGAGTATCAATGAATTTCATTTACATAAGCCGAAAAATTCATGCAAATTTATTCCCTTATCATTTTAAAAATAGGAACAAAATTTTTATCTCCAAATAATTTTGGAGAGAGATCCATCTAATCTCATTGTTTTTGCTTACAAGAGATTGTAAGAGTAATTCGGTTACTTATGAAAGTGACTGATTACGGAGATTGTTCTGGTCCATTAACCAGCCTCCAACCTTGATATCGAAACCTACTCATGCTGTTTACGCAACTATCGTGAGATACTGAGGGAAAAGCCCATGTTCTCGATGAATAATTTACTACAAAATGAATACTGGTTTTTCTAATTAATTATTTTATCGATTTAACGAAACAAGTCTTGTGAAAACAAATGTGTATTCTATCCACAAGATGATCAACAAGTTGCCATCACTAAGGGTGTTGAATCAAGGCTCGGCGATAAACATGCAATGTGCTTAAATACGAAATGGTTCTTTTGGAAAAATAGAAAGCAATTATATTTATTCGGAAAAGAGTAATTCACTCACCCAGTTTTGAGATTTGAATTTAGCTACACAGGCAGAGCCTAGGGCCCCCTTACCCCCGTAAACGAAAACACGACCGAGTGTAGTTGCCATTGTTTGATGAATGAGAAAGAAGCTCGATTTTACGAAACGAGAAATCGTGCCTCCAGTCTCCGTCAATTCAACATAACCGAGCTAAAGCGAATTCTCCCGACCAAGATGTTCGGGTTTTTTTCGTCGATAATTGCAGCGTTGTCACATTTCCCTGTGACTCTACAAATAGAAAGTCTCAGCCCTACGGCCATTCTGACGTGAACATAGAAAATAATAAAAACAAAAAAAAAGAAAACATCTATTGGAATAGATAAACCATTCCTACCGAAAACTGTATCAAATTATGTGATTGAATTTTCATCTGATGCATAATAGTGGTGTTCTTTTATTTCATAATTTCTATTATTTATAAAATTTGGGGGTCTCGTAGAATTTAAATTTCCCGCTGAAATATTTTTCAAACCATTGAATCAGGCAACACTGTATTTCCATTCGAATTATACATGTGTTCATCTATAGCTTGTAAAATGATTCCTCCGTGATTTTAGGACTACTAGTCGTCACGTCACGTTAGCCTAGTTGGGTTAGGTTTTACGCTGGGAATTCTCAACGAAGTAAAAAAAATTTTTTGTTCGACGGAATTAAATGTTTTCAACCAGTGCAACTTTTCGTAGTTGAAATCAATTTAATAAATATTAATTATTCATTGTGTTTTAAATACGTTTGTGCAACAAATCAAATCGTTTAATCACGTGAATAAACGTGTGACCCATAGAGGCACCGTTGTATTCCCTTGTATATGATATTCTAAACGGAAAATGAGTCGACATGAAGGTAAGTATCCCAAAGTGTCTGAGTGTCCTTATGAGTACATCTGGTTGGATAACTGCTTTTGAAAACAGGCAAACACAAATTAAAAGATTATAATTATTAAATATAATTTCATAAACTGTGACAACTAAAAAATTAAAAGTGATTTTCGGGAAAAATAATCATTTTCTCACTCTAATGATTTAACCTATGAGTGATCGAGGATAGAAGAAATTATTTTCAATTTATTAGATTGGAAGAGAATATAAAAAGAGTGACAAAATTTAGTTTATGCAGGGGTCTAATGTCAGTGTCCAGATGGCAGCACAGCTGTAGAAGTTAATCAAATACTTTTTTAATAATCAAATTTTCATGTTTTAAAGGGTTTCAAATTTTTTTCGTAAAGATTGCTTTGACGCTTATGGGTATACAAATCCTCCAATCCTTCCTCGAAAATTGATGGGTAGAAATTGACGAGAGCACGGCCTCTTTACTAACAATCAGGTTTTCTCAGATGATTACTTACGTTTTACTCGGTTATCTCTCTTTGTGCCCATTTTTCATCTTTAAAAATATCTCCAATTAGCTTTTCACTATATAAACAGATCGTGAAAAATGCATTAGGAAACCAAAATCTCTATTGATATATTTTTTCTCCATAATCTTGTCAAACAGTACACAGTAAAATTTTGAAGGGAAGAATAAATACATAATTAAAAAAAAAAAGATGTGACAATTCCTTTTTATTGCACTATCTTTTGACCTTTGACCCACTAACAAGCTATAAATGCTTCACATGGTAGAGCTAAGATATTTTGTATTGCTGATCATCATTCTGATAACTTGATCATCCAATATCACCGATGGAAATTAAGAATTCTCAAGCATTCCCACCATCTGAAACTATGCAGAGAGGTTAAAGTCATAATGAGTGATATTGCCAACAGCTTCCAATTTAGAATCCTAATTTATGAATTAAAATTGTACATTCATGAGTGGATTAAATTAAAAAATTCTTAATAATTACCTCAACACCATGCAATTTTGTACTCATACAATTCGATTAAATTCTCATTTATATTATCTCTGTAATATTCATGATATAAATAGATCAATTGAGACAGCAAGCACGACCTACAAATTCATAGGTGTAATATGTCTTCTTAGTACACCTATGGAAAATTATTTATGTTTTTCTATGATACGAGTGAGGATTAAAGTTGATAGTTGATGACAATTTTCATTAATTTATGGAAAAATTGAATCCATATTCATAAGTTTGATAATTTTCCACATTTTCATAGGGGTAAGCTGTGACTCTTGTCTGAAGGCAAATTTTCGGGGTCGCAGATACAAGTGCCTGGTATGCTATGATTATGACTTATGTGCCAGCTGCTATGAGGCCGGTGCAACAACTACACGTCATCTTACTGATCATCCTATGCAGTGCATACTCACTCGAACGGATTTTGGTAAAATTTTCAAATTTACTTGTGAAAAAATTTATCTATATATTTTGACTATCTTACTATTTTTTCATCTGATGTTTCAGAACTTTACTATGGTGGTGAAGGTGTGAGTGTAGAGCAACCACAATCCTTAACTTGTCCATATTGCACGAGAATGGGATTTACTGAAGCAACTCTGCAAGAGCATGTAGCTGCAGATCACCCAGACACAACTTTCGAAGTGGTAATTATTTCAACTTTTCAAGGAAATCAATATTTTCTCTTAAACTTCATTGAAAACTATTTTTTTAGGTATGTCCAGTGTGTGCATCCCTACCAGGGGGTGATCCAAATCACGTAACCGATGATTTTGCTAATCATTTAACTCTAGAACATCGGAGTGGACCACGGGATTTGATATCTTTTTTGGATGAACCGACGGCAAGTCGGCATGGTCCTCGGCGAATACCCCACCCATCCAGAGGAGTTGGTGGTCCACGACCACGCAGGTATAATTAAATAATTTCTCAGCATCAATATAATTAACCTATTTAATAATTTCCTAATGAGGTTATAAAAAAATGGACCTCAAGGTCCAACATGCATTTTAGTTCATCAGGTGGATTAAGCCCAAGCAGCCGAGATGGCATAGATCCTATTGCAGAATTATTGTCCCAGTTGTCAGGTGTACGTAGAACTGGCGGCGGCACTGGTCAAAGCTCTCAGTTGCAACAACTACAAATGCAACTACAACTAGAACGCCAACAGGTTAGGGTAAGTATCGAGATGAACAGATTCATCCTAATCATATTCAAATTTAATCAAAGTTGTCAATTTTCATAGATTATGATATAGTATATGATGATTTATCAGAATTAATTGAAGGGTTAAACATGTGTATAATTTAGACCGCTACGAGACATCAACTGGAACGATTGCCTAGAAGGCAAACTCAAGTAATTGGTTCAGTATCAGGTGGTAATAACGGTGGGAGTGGTACAGCAAGTGGAAGCGGCGGTACTGCAGGTAGCCATTCAACAACAATGGCTGGTGTTGTTGCTAATAGTACAGGAAGCAACAATAATTCTAGTAATGTCGCGAACCCGTCCAGCGCCACATCTGCCAGTAGCCAGAATTCAATGTTCTTATTGCCTAGGTAAACCAAAGCTACAAAAAAAAAAATCTTTCATCCCCACTTTCAAAAAGATTAAATTCGAAACTGGGTAACGGCCTGGGGTCAAAATCCATCGCGAGTAAACTATCTTCTTTGTTTTTTTCATCCTCTCGCTCTTCTTCTTCCCTTTTTCTTTTTTAGACTGAACCATATATAAACACACAGTTGCATGTCATGGTCAGTGTGTGGTGTGCCAAAAAATTTGACTCAAAGCGCGACACTGAACTGAACAAAATAATTTGACATTGAAATTTACTTCTTTTATTATATAGTGATAAGAATGAAATTTTGTTTCGAATTTTGAAAATGAATGTAGGCTCATTGAAAAGTGAAATCGCGAGATTAATAAAATTTTCATGTATTGATAGATGCATTGCAACAACATTGACGGACTCTCAGCTACAAAGTATCGAACGTGAAAGTGCAAACAGAAGTCTATTTGCCCGTGAACTTGTGATTGGCACACTGTCACAGACATTGCCGGAATTAACGGAACAACAACAACAAAATCAGGAAGCATCCGCTGTACAAACACCTGCCTCGAGTACAACGACAGCAACAACTAGTCCCGAAACACCTGGTACTGCTGTTAATAAAAAAACAACATTACATGATGCAAAAAGAGAACAACAGGCATCTACTGCGACTGGTACTACGACAACGGGTACGGTCATGAAATCAGTTGTATCAATTACTGGTCAACAATTGCCACTACATTCTGTACAGGCTGCTACTGGACAGGGATTACCATCAAATCCAAATGGCATTAATACCCAGAATACCACGATGGTTCAAACATTAATGCACAGTGTTTTACCTCAACCACTGGTGAGTTTTCATTATTCATTAAAAAAAGTAGAAATAAACATAAATATCTGCATTCGAACGAGTCAAAAAGTTTCAACAAAATTCATTGGTTTATTTGAAATCTCAATAGATCAAATTTCGAAATTGAATATATTTTTATCAGGTTCTGCAGCAACCACTGCCACCCCCAATTCGAAATACTGGAACTGGAACGATCAGGGAACCGATACCAACTCCAGCGCCAGCATACCTTCGTGGTAGTGTTGGGTCTGTTGGTGTTACGGGACCATCACGTAGAAAGCCTGTACGGGCCGTCGACGGTAGAAACCAATCGACGGAACCTCCACCTCCTCACTAACCCCCAATTCTTTAGGTCTCTACCGCTGTTTAATTATTATTATTATTATTTCTTTTCTTTCGTCCCTTTATCCCCCCATCGGATAATACCGATTGAAATAAAAATTCCTCCTCCCTCCTCCTATTTAGCACTAGTCCTAGCACTGTTTAGATCACTCCAATCATTGTTGTTATTATTAAAAATATATATTATTAATTTCGACCAGAAGAGAATATCCTAACCCATCTGCCTGAATATACCCCAAAAATGCTCTTTTGCCTATTCTACAGGGATAAGAGTTTTTTTTCTTTTGAAAAATAAGAAGAAAGAGAGAAATCTGCAAAACATAAAAATATAAAGAATATGTCATAAACAATTTTGTCAGTCACTTGATGAATTCTAAATTAAAAATTTTCCACAGAGGCGTCGATCTAGTAAGCGGATTTGTTCAGGATTAATTAATTATTCTTTGCAGCGATTAACGAAAATTTACGAAATGTAACGAATCAAGAATTATTATTGGTCATTTCTAATGTCGCTTTATCTTAATTTTTTTTCTTCCATGTCTTTCCGTACTATTTAACTTGTGTAACAATTTTGGTGAACCCTGAATGAATAACGACAAGGTGTATTACAAGTTATGAACAGATTTCTGTGGTTTCAATTAAAATAAGAAAATTAATGATATCGTTATAATCAATAATTCTTATCTTTATTTTTTTGACCTTTTTCTCAATTTTTCACGTGGATTTGGCAATTTTCCTCGTATTTTTCCTTTTGAAAGGAAAGCTCTTTACAATTTTTCAAGCATGCAAACGTATAGAATATATTGATTTCAATTGAAGAAAAGCTGAATAGATTACATTCAAGTTTGTATCCATAATG
Source organism: Aleiodes sp. PSUC_FEM 10030003 (assembly GCA_018902275.1). Classification (NCBI taxonomy): domain Eukaryota; kingdom Metazoa; phylum Arthropoda; class Insecta; order Hymenoptera; family Braconidae; genus Aleiodes; species Aleiodes sp. PSUC_FEM 10030003. Next base: position 20,961 of record JABSMS010061541.1, read on the forward strand.
GCTTATTGCCATAATATTTTGATCAGAAGATTAATTAATTAACAAATTTTTGTGTGATAAATGAACGAATTATTCTAATGGAAATCCATGAAATAGGTACGTAAACATGCGGTGAAAACACAACTTGTATTACTATTCATTTTCCTATTATTTATTTATTTTATACGTTTCTTGTTCTGCCTTTTGAAGAAAGAAAAGAAATTGATGAAATTGGAAGAAAATATATATACATTTCTATATACATTTTCATTCTCTACTCATTTCCTTGAAAATTTTTCGCTCTGATGAAATCTACTCCATGGAGAATAGTTTACTATACGATTTAAAATGGCCCAAATGAGAAGAAAAAGACACTTTTCTAATGTAAAGGAATTTTAAAAAGGTGTATTCGGATGGTGGGCTTTTCTTCATTAAAAAAAAAGTTTGAAGTCAATGCAGAAGATGATTATAATTTGACATAATTTCCAACTTCCCATGTATCTGATCTGTTGCTACAATTAATGCAGTTATTATGAATTATTATTATTATTATATCCGTCATTAATAATTACTAACATTATAAGGCTTGTGTCTATATAGAATACCCCGTGTTGTCGACAGAAATTATCACTGGGGCCTCATTGTAATATATTAATTATTCAATTTAAGGAATGAACAAAAAAAAACAGAAAAAAAACTAAAAAATAA
>JABSMS010061651.1:0-21645 GCA_018902275.1 Aleiodes sp. PSUC_FEM 10030003
TTTTTTTTTTTTAAATGAGAATTATAAATAAATAATTAGTTTCAAAATTGATAAAGTAATCTGCCTTCCGTTATTCGCTGAGGCCCGGCAGAAAAGTACGATTCCTTAGAAATCGCTCCGGCTAACTGCGAGCTAAATAATTGATCATTCGTTACTAAATTCAATTTCTGACCGAGGACTATGAATCCTTCGTGATGGAAATGAGGTTTGGGGATGATTCATTAACTAATTAACTTGTAATTAGTCGGCGCAATTTATTGGGTATCGCATTTTTCTACCAGGCCTGAATCAATCAGGTTTGACTCCAGGGTACGAAGCAATATTCACAGGTTAGGAATTTTATCACTACAGTGGTTATTTTCCTGTTTACTCCTGTATTTGCCTCCACCATTGCATTAAAATAACTGAAAATTAAGTAAATTTTTAGTAAATTTTCATTAACTAAAGGAAATTTAGCTCCACATATAAACTCAATCACCATGAGAACTTAAATAGAGGATAAATAGTAACAATTTTTTGTAGTATTTAATTGAATAACATTCTTACGTCTACTCCATGAAGAATGAACGTTTTTTCCGCTAAACTCAATAATAAATTATGTGACATAGTTAAATTTGAGTTTGATCAGTTGAGGTTTACCCACTGAACTACAATAATAATGGAACGTGTTCTGCTCATAAGATCACATATTGAAAAATACGGTCAGAGAGAGAGAGAGAATGTTGGGAGGCACTTCTGTCCTCTTCGGAATATAATACACATGCGCACTAACATCGGAATTTCTAGCTAACACTGGAAATCCACCTTTATTACTATAGTTGCGTGTCAAGTGCTGCCAGGAATTCAACCTGGTACTAAAGATAATAAAATGAAAAATGGCGTACAGCACTTACGGCTTGTGGACCGGTAGGAACATGACACAGTCATTCGTCAACATGGCATCGTACATGCGGTGAGATGATTTATGGTTTATTTTTTATATTCCTAATATAATATTATTTCATCCATCAGATTGAATGTTAACATTTGTTATTTTTCACCTAGTGAGATTACAACTATACTGCGAAGATGTCTACTTGAATAATTCTTATTTCCAACAATATTATCTTTTTTTGTTATCTATCCAAATGTATGACGTGTCATCACCGGTTTGAATTCGTAATAATTCGAGAGAAAAAATCCATTATATATGAATGATTGACTGTAAAATTGAAACACCAATCTAATGCATGACAATGTCCAATTACGATTTATTCTTTATTTGCAGGCTGGGCGTGTTGCTGCTCTGTTTTATTTTCCTTGTAAGTGCCGTTGACAGGAATAACTTCAAAACCTGCGATCAGAGTAGCTTCTGCAGGTAATTAATATAGCGTAATTATATTAACGTAATTTTATTACTATATAAAGTAAACTATATCAACTTTCAGACGTTGTCGTAAAGTGGAGCCCGGCAAAACGCCTTACGAGCTACTACCAAATTCAATAGCTCGAAATGATTCGATCATTCATGCCGAATTGATTAACAAAGATACATCGGTTTACTATGTATTAACATTAACAGCACTTGAAGAAAGTATGTTCAGACTTTATATAAACGAGAAAAATCCACTCCGTAAAAGATATGAAGTTGACAGTGCCCTACAAAATCCTCCACGTCTGAGCAATCTGGAGATCACTGAAACAACAGATGATCATGTTGCAGTTAAGAGTAGAAAAAACAAAGCTATTTTATATTATTCACCATTCCGAGTTGATCTTTATTCTAATGATCAGCTTGTAATATCTACAAATGCACGTGGTTTAATGAGATTCGAGCATTTACGAACGAAGTCAGTTAAAAATCCTGAGGAAGAAAAACCAGAGGCGGTTGAAGAGTCAACAACATTTTCACTATCTGGTGATGGTGCTGAGGATGATCCAGGTGCTTGGGAGGAAAATTTTAAATCACATCAAGATTCAAAACCACATGGACCCGAGGCAATTGCACTTGATTTTAGTTTTCCTGGTGCTGAGCATGCCTATGGTATACCTCAACATGCTGATTCATTTGCACTTAAATCAACAAAAGGAATTGATCCATACAGATTATATAATTTAGATGTTTTCGAGTATGAAGTTAATGAGCGAATGTCACTTTATGGATCAATTCCTGTACTCTATGCTCATGGCAGAGATAGAACAACTGGAGTATTCTGGCACAATGCAGCAGAAACATGGGTAGATATATTGTCAAGTGCTGACAATAATGTTGTTGAAAGTATCGTAAGTTTTGTATCTGGTAGTGTTAAAAAACCACAGGTTGATGCACATTTCATGTCCGAATCTGGTGTTATTGATGTTTTCTTCTTGCTTGGACCAGAACCACTTGATGCATTTCGTCAGTACACAATATTAACTGGTTCTGCTCCATTACCACAAATGTTTACACTTGGTTATCATCAATCAAGATGGAATTACAATGATCAAGATGATGTTGCACAAATTGCTGAAAAGTTTGATTTTCATGACATTCCAATGGATACAATTTGGTTGGACATTGAATATACTGATAACAAGAAGTATTTCACGTGGGATTCCCGTAAATTTCCAAATCCACTTGAAATGATTCAGAATTTAACAACAAAGGGGAGAAAAATGATTGTGATTATCGATCCACATATAAAACGCGATTCAAATTACTTCATCCACAATGATGCAACAGCCAATGGTTATTACGTGAAACACGCTGATGGTAAAGATTACGAGGGCTGGTGTTGGCCAGGTGCATCATCCTATCTCGATTTCTTCGATCCAAAGGTCCGCGAATATTTTAAAGATCAATATGGACTAGACAAATTTCATGGTACTACAAATGATGTTTACATTTGGAATGACATGAACGAGCCAAGTGTATTTAATGGACCTGAGATAACAATGCCAAAGGATTTAGTACATTATGGTGGAGTTGAACATAGAGATGTACACAATATTGCTGGTTTGATGTATACATCAGTTACATACGATGCACTTTACAAGAGATCAGGTGGATCATTGAGACCATTTGTTTTAACAAGAGCACATTTTGCTGGTTCCCAAAGATCAGCAGCAGTTTGGACTGGTGATAATGCAGCTGAATGGGAACACCTGAGAATAAGTTATCCAATGTGTTTATCAACTGCAGTTGCTGGCATGTCATTCTGTGGTGCTGATGTTGGTGGTTTCTTCAAGAATCCAGATTCCGAATTATTTGTCAGATGGAATCAAGCTGGTGCATGGTTACCATTCTTCAGACAACATTCACACATTGAAACAAAACGCCGGGAACCCTGGACATTTAATGATGAGACCACGCAAATTGTACGTGATGCAATTAGAACACGTTACTCTTATTTAGCATATTGGTATACACTATTCCGTGAGCATGAAGTCAATGGTCATCCAGTTATAAGGCCACTTTGGGCACATTATCCATTGGAAACATCAACGTTTCCTATTGATGATCATTTGCTTGTTGGTGATGCTATACTTGTTAGACCAGTCTTTGAACCGGCTGTTACTGAAGTCTCAGTTTATTTCCCTGGCGAGGGTAAACATACTTGGTATGATGTTGATACAATGCAAGAACACAAAATACCTGGATCAAATCGGATTCCTGTTACACTACACAAAATACCAGTTTATCAGCGAGGTGGTACAATCGTCCCACGTAAAATGAGGATCAGACGAAGTACTGTTCCGATGAAAAATGATCCATACACGCTTGTTGTCATTGCCGACGCAAATGGTAGAGCTGATGGTGCACTCTATATCGATGATGAGTCGAGTTTTGAATACAGACATGGAAAATACGTTTATTTGAGGCTGTCGTTTGACGGAATAACATTGAAATCCAATTATATTGATAAATTGGCCAATTTTGAAACTGCCAGTTGGTTGGAGAGGATTGATATAGCCAATCCGCCTAAAGGTGTCAAGTCTGCCAAGCTTGTTTCACAGAGTATGTATAACTTTCTCTATTTCTTTTCTAGAGTAATTCCAGATCTAATTACTTTCAATTCTGCAGTAAAGTGTGAAATAAATAATCCAAAATGTTTGGTTTAAATTATTTTATGAGTACCTTTGAATTATGAAAGCTTAGAGAAATTTGTCAAGACAATTTTTTTTTCACGATTTTGATCATATGGAAAAGGAGTTCCTTGATAAATTCTTATAAAATCAATAATTTCGGAGTTACTTTCAAAGTAATCTGTACTTGGTTTCCCAATTCTTCTTTTACTATTATTATAAAAAATTCACTTCCCAGAGATAAAATGTTTAGGTATTCTTATACTATGAAGAGATTGTGAAATATTATATTTTAGCGGAAGTCTCCCCAACTTTTTCTTTTATTATTTCTCAAAGTGTATTTAAAAATTACTTCTCATTCATTTTAATCATAAATGAATTATCAATAATAGAATTTTTTTATAATTCGAGTTTTATGATAGTTCGGAAACAAAATCCATCTAGAATTGAACATTACTTTGAATTCAGTGTCTATTTTTTAATAAAATTTTGAAAGATTTCATAGAAAATGATGGAAGGAATTAGGTCCATTACATGTACCTAATTTGGAAATATCTTGAAAATGAGAAGGTTAAGAAGCCTATATCGTTGCCTTAGAGTCAAACCAGCGTGAATACAATGCTTATACACAGCACTTAAGCGAATTTGATTCTAAGGCGACGATATCTTCGAAAAAAAAATTGTTTAAAATTTCATTGCCGAAAAAAATATTTCTACTTAACTTTTCCTTAATCGAATATTCTCAAATAAGTTCAATTCTATTTTTTAGACTCGTCTCACTCCGAAACTCCAATAGTCCCTCTTCCTAAGAATGAAATTGATTATGCTACTCTATTTCCAGGTCTTGGTACTATCAACTTGGAAGCCAAATACAACCCAAATAACAATGTACTGACGCTACGTAAACCAGGTGTAAATATGGGTGAAGAGTGGTCCATTGAGTTAATATTTTGATCGCAATACTGAGTACAATTTTCTTAGATGTATTTTTCATCGTTAAACATCCCTTTGCTCACAAATGAGTTAATGTGTGTTCTCTGTTTTTCTTTCTTAAATTGATTATTTATCATGTTTTACCAATTGTGATAAAAAAAATTCAATATAAAGTGAAACGAACCAAAATGGAAGAAGAGAAAAGTTTATTATCTTCATAAACGCTCGGTTGGGGCTTGTTTATGAGCCAAATACAGAAATAAAATAGATGACAGTGCTGACACTAAAAATATAACGTCGAACCATCGATGATAAAAGTTGAATTGAAGATCACCAAGTACTTGGGTAATTATTATTCTATACTCAGCTGGCATATTCATCCGCATCAGAAGTACTGAAGATACAAAATACATTCCCTTGAGAGAAAAAAAAAAAAGAAAATCGTAGAAACTTTCCGTTTATTGAATTTAAAGGAAAAATTGCAATTTCAATAGAATGATAAATTAGAAAAATAAATCAATAAAATCGGTATTACCATTATTTGAGCAAGTATCAGTACGATGATATTCGAAGACTTGCTACTTGATATTGCGTAAAAAAACTGAAATGGAAGAAACAATATACTCTGTAATATTAAGTCTGTTATCAATAAAAAATATTAATGACAATATGATTTCATTTTGAATGATTGAGTTATTACCTTTGTTAGTGTTAGCAATAATCCACGTATTGACGTAACGACGATGCAACCAACAAGATAGAAGGATATGTGCTGAGACCAGAATGTAACATCAATTTCAAATCCCATCCAATGAACAGCAATTTCAATAGCACGTGTCACTGGATCTTTCTTACCCACTCGGTCGAATACAATATTTATCGTTGACTAAAATCATTAAATTTGTTTCGTTTATAACAATTTCGGAATTTTTTGGAAGTTGAATAGCAAAATTCATTAATTGTCTCAGTTTATACTTTATACCTTCATGAGGGAGTTAAAAACTTTCGATAAATTTTTTTTTTTTAAATCAATTTTCTCGCTACAAAATGAAAAATTTCTCATTGAAAAGAGATGATTTTCTGTCAATATATGCCTTTTTTAACCATCCTAACGTATTGAATGCAATGCTGAATAACAGCTGAAATGATTTTACATTGATATAATTTATCTTTCATTTATTCTAGTTATAATTTAGTGCAAATGTTATTTAACTATTTTCGAAAATCAATTCTAATCTAGATATTAAAAATCGATGGCACCTACTATAACCTATAATTTTTCATAGTATTCTCCTCCCGAAGGGTATGAAACCGCAGATATTCATCAAGGTATAAAAATTTCGACAGATAGAATCTTCGAAAATTTTGAATTTTTTTCGTGTTTTTCATAAAAACTTCTATCCCGAGGAATTTTCCGATTGAGATAAACTTCTAATAGATGGAAAGAATAACTTACGATGAAAATTTTCCACGTGCAATAACCTGAGAAGAAATATCCAAGAAAATTGAAATATCTTCCCTGCCATGTAGCAGCCCATTCCAATCGTTCTCTTGCATTCTGGATATCATGTGTCTCTAAAAATAATTGACGTGATAATTCCTCAAGTCCAGAAACTTCTCCCTGCAATTGTTTGACATCTAAAATGAACATTAATTCAAAAATAATCATTCAATTTCTTTGATCAATTTGATTTAAACAAGATACAAACTTTCTTGATGTCCTTTGGTACTTGTCAATGGAGATAGCATTCCCCACAGTCTCGAACGGTTATCAGAATGAGTAATAGTATCACCTCTCCTAGCCAATGTTATTCTCTTTTTTTTAGCAACAATCATGTCCATTGTTTGCAATAATCTTCTCTCAATTGCCTGAACATCAGCACTTGAAACAGGTCTCATAAAATATGCCATTGAAGAATATGGATAATTTACAGCACCAAAGCCTGATAGTAAGGCCATCACAGTTACTCCAATTACTCCAATTCTACTGACACCCTGTTCAATTGACAAGAGTCCTTTTTTTGGGCTCAAAATTGGAAACGGATCACCAATTTTCCAGAATAAATACAGGTAAGAGAAGTATATTAATAATGTTAGAGGACGTGCTAAGTTTTGTCTAACTGAAAATTAATTAAATTGATTCAGCCTCAATAATTCAAGTAGAAGATGGAATTTTTTATAATTAATTATTTTTTAATGGGAAAACGGTTAACTCATATACGTTCATTTTTTCAGATTTTGTTTCTTTAAATATCTTAAAATTTATGAAAGTTAGGTGAATTTTTCTATTCGATCCTATACCGTTCAACAACAAATATTTTCTGATAAAATTACCTAACTCAATTAATTTCGAGATATTTGTAAATTAATAGGAATGCGTTTTTTAAGTGAATTGCCATTTACACTGCTACAAGGTTTTTAAAAAATATCTTCGAATGTAAGAGAGTTAGAATGATCTGGATGATAACCTTTCTGAGAATTCACTTATCTCAAAAAAAAAGTTATTACGGAAATCGTTCCATCTCGCCTGGATTTTCGGAAATTTTGAGAACACTGTTCACAGAATGGAAGTTATTTTTTTTCAATCCATTGTGTTTATGGATCGGATGTAAGAATTAGGAACCCTGACATGTGCTCTATGTATTTTGGATAGGCGAACTAGTGAAAATCACCATTCTCACATCCGACCCTTAATGTGAGAAAAGATCCCAAGTGCATCTCACCGAATCTAATGTTGCCGATGATAAAATATGCAATATAGAATGGTATTAGTACAATGACCATGAAGAGTAGCATATAAAGTCCAACATTCCAGTGGAAGTATCTAGAACTATTTAAAAAAGGGATAATTATCTAAATCAATCATAATTTTATCTATCGGACGTGAATACTTCTATTACCTGGAGTCTAAAATACCCGCGATTTCGAATATTATTAATTCGAACATAGTACATGATAATGAAAATGTAGTTGAAAATATTAATTGCACTTGTCTGTGATGTACTTCATAATCTCTGAATAATTTTTTAACGAAGAATACCCATCCTCCTAGAAAAAATAGAACCTGTGAAAAATTATTTGATTTTTATTAAATATTTCAAAAATATGGAAATTCTCGATTCCAAGAATGAAGTTGAGAAAAAACTGGTAATCTGATGGTATCAATTCATTTGAAATATCTTTGAATATATGGGAAATGGAGAAATTTTTGGGGGACCCTTTTTTGTAAACATAGATAAACAGATGGAATCATTGGAAAAATATCTTCCCGATCATAATCTGAGATATCACAGAAAAATTGATGACTGAAAAAAATTGAGTTGTCTCGGTTTGAGACTTCATTACAAAATTATTAAAGAATGTTGACGAATAATATTGTTTCTCTTTATTCCATATTTTCAATGATAATTGCGATGTTTTTTCATTGCTAAACTGTTCAATTTATTTGAGGTTAGAGTGACGATATTGTAGAACTTATAAACACAAAATGAACGTCACCTGTGTCACAAGAACTATACAAGTATCTTCTAAAAATCCCATTATTTCGTGAAAATTATGACTAATTGTTAAATCATTATATTATCTCATCCTTCTATTTCCTTCTTATTTTATTTCCTATTAAAAAAAAAGGACACCTTCTTGACAAACTGGCCAAAGCGTGATTTCCGGAAATATTCGGCTCCTATATGAGAGGAAAATGTATATGAATGTCAGCACGACACATATACTTAGCGAAGAGAAGAATTATTTTTTATTCAGATTATGCCTATGTTTTTGGAAATCATTTGGGGAAAGTTAGGAAACAGTTCATAAATTTTGGAAAAGGCTAATTAATTTATTATCAATTGAAATTAGTCAAGTGTATAGTTAGCAGATAAGTACTTGAAAAAAAAATGTAATAGGGAACTTGCATATTTTTTTAATTGTTGATTTGTTCTTGGTCCTAATTTATTGAGGACCTATAATTAAGCTTACTTTCATTTTCAAAAATCACTTAAAAATTGTTTAAACTTATTAAATATGTTATTGAAAAATAGATAAGTTTGAATGGGATCTCACCGGAAATGACAACGAATGTTTCTCAACCAGCTTCGGGGCTCTTACGCCTGTGGCGCTGCTCATCAATCCAATGGCGGATTAAGCCAAGCCGGATTTGAAAGTGGAGTTAACGAAGTTTTGGTTACTCCTTTGCGTTTGAAATTTTCAAAGTGATTTTCGAAGTCTTCTCAAAACTATGCCGATTCCAATAAAGGCCAGTATCCATATTGAATGAAAATTCGCGTGGCTATAAATCCAAGTGATTGATAATTTTCTTAAATTTTATTGAATTCATGAAACTATTTTCGTAAACTTCTTCAACATGAGAGGTTTGGTAACGAGACATTTCTTGACAGAATTAATCAGAAGGTCTGTTTGATTGAAAGCAGGAAACGGCATTCCTTCGAGATTGTAAAGGTGCACAACGCCAGAGACATCAGCGGCAACAAGTTGATCTCCATTTCTTGTAAATTCCAAGACACTAAGTCTTTCTGAAGGAACAAGAGTAATAGAAGAGGGTTTGTAAGTTTTCCTTTTGATGTCCCAGATGGAGATTTCATTATCAGCGCAGGTGGCAATAACAGTTGAGTTTTTCGGACTCCAAGCAGCAGCTCTCACACAAGACATTCTTGTAGAAAGAGTGATCAAAGGCTCAAAGATGCCCTCAATCCAAATTCTCGTTGTCCAATCAGCTCCACAAGTGAGGAACAGTTTCGAACAAAACGGCGAGAATTCGAGTGCATAAATTGGGCCATCATGAGCTAGAAAACTGTCCATATGGTGGTTCAGATAATTTGTTGAGCAGTTGTGTACGCAACCTTCATCAGAACCAACTATATAAGTTGTTTTCTTGTCTGGATGTCTTCGTAGCAAAACTGCACCTGGGTTTTTACTTATTGGAATATGACTTTTTGCACAGTAATCTCTACGCGGTACCCCAGGTATTTCAGCCTCAATCTTCGAAATTCGCATAATTTGTGTTGATATAAAATCCTCGTGAACTGGATAGCATAAAATCCGGCCACTCTGCGTACTGGTATAAATATTTTCTTGGAAATCTAAATGCTCGTCTTCCTGCCACCACTGGACTTGCCATTGCGGAGAAAAGAGCGGTAAAGGATCCCTGAAAACCAACAATATCGACCTTTTTCGAACAATTACTTATAATCAAAGAAAAATATTTTGAAGTTTATAATGCAAGAATCGGATAACAAATCTTGGTGCAATAGCAGCAAATCTGCCCAGCTCCTGATTTTGAGAGTATCTGAGCAGACCTCACTAAATCTGATCAATCTGATTGGATCTGTACATAATTAGATCTGAACGTTCAAGATTTGACTAGATTTATGATTTGGCTTGATCTGATCAGATTTCATTTCATTACATCTACGAAATTATGGAAAATATTTTCGAACAGTATTTTCTGAAATAATTCCGGAGGATGTACTGACTCAAAAACTATGAAAGAACGGAAAATATATTCGAATGGGGAAAAATCAGTCTAATTGGTAGATTTACTGAAATTGAATTGGAATGAAGCTAGGAACGGAAAGAAAGGGAAAAAAAGTTATAATCGATAACTTTCTTCAGAGTAATTTCTCCGTTGAAGCGGAGCACCATTTTTATTATAAACGATCACCAGACTTACAACTGCCAAATTGTTAAGGAACCAAATTTGGGAAAAAATTAGGAAATGCACGAGCGGGGCTTGAACCCACGGCCCTCAGATTGCCGGTCTCATGCTCTACCGACTAAGCCATTGTGACTTTCACAACTTTTCATCGAAATCTTCTTCACCACGCTTTGAGGGAGAAATTACTCTTAAGAATTTATCCATTATAATATTCAGTTCCCTTTCTTTGCGTTCCTAGCTTTATTGTAATGGAATTTTAGTAAATCTACGAATCAGACTGATTTTTGCTGAAAAGGTTTCTATCCCATTTGAATTGTTTGAAAGTTTTTGAAGGTTTGAAATTCTCTTATAGAGACTACAATCATGGAAAATGAAATTAAATTACGTTTTACTATTTCTAAGAATCTTCAAGCTTCGGCTGCTCACATCGATAATTTGAAGTCTTCCATCATAAAAGCCAATTGCTAGTTGATTCGGCTTGGTTCTACTCCAATCGAGATCAGCAATAGGATATTCAAATTTGTAAGTTCTATCTGGCTGCCCGGGATTCTTCATACACCAAATGAGAAGAAGACCACCAGAGGTATTCTTCCTCGCTCCATACCCAACTGCTAAAATATTAGCATTCATATAATTCCACCTAAATGCATTAACTGGTCGATCTTTTGTTTCAGAACATGAATGCGTCCACAACAAGTCCAATGTATATGTGAACTTTAAATCTGGACTGCATGGATCAGATCTCAAAATACCCTTGAATCTCTTTTGAGGAATCAAATAGAGAGTACTGGCAATTATTCTTTCCATTATCTGAATCGCATCTTTGAATGATGATTTCTTGTAGATTTCAATCAATTGCTCTTCATTACTCCGAATTTTCATTGTTAGAGATATTTTAGAAAGTTTATGTCTGTCCTGAAATAATGAGAATAATTATTTATGATGAGAAAATATTTTTTCTTGGAAATGAGCAGGAAGCCTCATCTCTGTAAATAAATTGTACATTTCTTTATTATTGAAACAGATTCGATATTTCCAATTTTTCCCTCGGTCGTGAAATGAAAACTTTGTAGTTGTGAGAGGTTTCTATTTTTCTGTTCCCTAAAATCAATCATCATCACTCTATTCTAAGAATCAGGTCAACTGATGAAAATTATAACATTAATAAATAAAACCGTTCTCTCGATCCTCCGCTTGCGTGTACGAAACTGATTATATTTACTCACCGGGGTCTCTTCAATTAGTTCAGTTCGTTCCAAATCAGTATAAGTGTCGAAAATGACCCAATTATTAACAAAAGTTCCTTCATTCATCCTTTTTGCTCTCCCTATGTGGGTGGATCTTGTCTTCGCGTAGATTCTCTTTGTTTGGGTCTCAGCATTTGCCAATTTTCTCTTGGATCCTGATCCCAAAGTTATAAATTCGTATCTCTCATTCTCCGCCTTCACCTTTTGGCCTTCGGGTGTATCCAAATCAGCAGTTAATTGCGGCATTTCAAAGAATATTATTGTCTCTGTTTCGTTGAGTACAATTGTAAATCTTGATGGTAATTGTTTAAAAGAATCCTCGAATTTTGGAAGACAAAAGGGTGATGGTGCTCTTGATGGATCAGGAAGTGACTGAACTTCTTGAGTTGCAAATAAACTCTCCATTGTTTCTTCAAATGCCGGCATCACCGTTGTGTGAATCATAGATGATCTCTGCATGATAAGGAAAGAATTATTGGTTTACAAAAATTCTGGAGTACAAACAAGGTGAAAGGATCAAATATAATTTCTGCAATTTTGAAATTAAAAACCAAATATTAAATTCTTTTTCAAAAATTAATCAGTTTCATGTTTTTTTAATATTACACAATTTTTTTCCTGGGGTTTCATGTTTTCGAATAATTCAAAAATTTTCGGGTTTAAGTTTTTCTTTCGATTGTTCACTGGAAAAAAAAAAATTTGGTGCACATTTTTTATTCAAACAGAATGTTTATCAATTTGAATGTTCTTCATAATTTTTCAGAGTGAGTTATGGAGGCTGATCATCCCCTCGGGATCATTCGACAACACATTTCCCTATATAATTTCACCACTTGACTATTGAATTGATAAATTTACTCAACCATAGTAAGCAACGACGAGTTTGATCTGAACATTTCAGAGGTCATTGACAGCAAGGATCCATTCCCAGTTCTCATCAATCCAATTGTATCAAAAGCCGTTAAATGATGTTCTTCAATTGCTGGATAGAAGTCATGACTCAATGCTTTCGGCGTAACATCTTCACCATTTTCATATATTTTCACGTCTTTTCTTCTTTGAACTACAGAAACTGATGGTTTACGTTGTTTCGATTTTGTTGGAAGTTGCCCAGCCATGTTCTTCGAAGTTACGTAGTTAGTAGTCTTCATTGTTTGTTCAATATAATAACAATTCGGTAATTTAATACTCTCTATTTGAGATGAGGAAACGCTTTATTTCCAGAAGCTACAAATATATTCAAGAATCACAAACATCAAAATATATTCGATCATTGAAATGTCCTTTTTTGTTGAATTCAAGAAGAAAACAATTGAACTGAATTATTTATGAACTTGTTTCGAATTTATCCGAAGTCGATAAGTGAAATTTCTTTTCTACCAAAATCAATTGGTTTCACGATAAAATCTCCAAAAGTCTCAAAATCCATTAAATTATTATCCAATAATTGAATCATGAGGGCACAAAGTGTCATACGTAATCAATGAATTAATGGAAATAATGGCCAAATGGATTGAAAAACCTCTGACGATAGTCAATGAACTTTGGCCACGTAATCCTGTGAAAAAGGGGAAAGGGGGTGAATTGAGCGACGCAAAATACATTTGTGTGTGTCACAGTACGTCAGTACTAACCCATAGTCTCGTGTTTTAACTACAATTACCAATTGGACACCTGTTTTTTTATTCATAAATTCTTTTGAAAAGGCCCAATAAATTGTATAAAGAGAAAGAACACATGAAAATATTTGAAATATTCAATAATTCAAAAATTAAGAATAATTAAAACTCAAAGGAAGTCGTTAAGTAAATCAATTGGTTTATTTTTTTCGACTTAATCTGACCTCGGAGATCTTTACGGTTGTTATAACAGACCAGTGAGAATCAAAAAAGTGAGACTCATTTTCTAATCAAAACTCAACTGCTTTCAATGTTCTAGAAGTTTTTTTTTTTAATATCGTGAAAGATTATTTCAATGTATTAAAGTTATTCCGTTTGCTTTTGAATAAAGGATGGGGACTGTGGAGGAACAACCGGGTCCTTCAAAGCCCACAGACTCGTCTAATAAAGAGAAGGAGAAGGACGACAGGATGTTTGAATGTAATATATGTTTGGACACTGCAAAAGATGCTGTTGTCAGCATGTGCGGACATTTGTTCTGGTTAGTAATTTAATTGTCAATTTCAATAATTTTTTGTACCTTGAAAATTATATGAAAAAATAATTTGTTCAACAAAATAGCCTGTACGCAACAGGTTATGCAGATCTTCAATATTGAAGTTGAAGTTCCAAAAATATATTGAAATCAACGTAAAAGACAAGAATCATCATCGAGACTTCTTTGTAACTGACATATAAAAACATTCTCATAAAAAAATCATAACAATATTAGAATTAGGAATGTTTCCCAAAATTTGTAAAGGCACTCATAGTCTGCAAGAAAAATACCTGTAATAAATCCCCCTCATTTTTTTTGACTTATTCTCATTTATTGTTTCATTACTGAATTCTTTATCGCTTAAGTTTGTTAGATATTTTTGAAACAATTTTATCGGATATTTTCTTTCATTATCTCAAATCCAATTCGAATAGAATCAATCGATAAACTTTTCATGTTAGGTGATCCATGAACTTCTTTATCACTAAAATGAAAAAATGTCGTAGTATAGTGATCTCTTTCTCAGATATTCAGTGTTTATGATATTGCAAGACAGAATTGATTATTAAATTTTCATCGCAATTCCAGTTGGCCATGTCTTCATCAATGGTTAGAAACGAGACCAACAAGACAAGTATGTCCAGTTTGTAAAGCAGCAATTAGCAAAGAAAAAGTTATTCCACTTTATGGAAGGGGAGCTGCGAAGCAGGAGGATCCAAGGTAACTAGAAAATTCACAAAAAAAAAAAAAAAACAGAAGAATCATTGATCATTCAAATTTTGAAAAATTCCTTGTAATTGTTATTTCACTTATTTTTCATAGAAATAACGTTCCACCACGTCCAGTGGGTCAGAGAACAGAACCAGAAGGTAGCACAGGTTTCTCCGGCCTTGGATTTGGTGATGGAGGCTTTCACATGTCATTTGGCATTGGTGGATATCCATTTGCATTCTTTACGTCGACCTTCAACTTCGGAGAAGCTCGACCGAGTGCAGGTGAGAGAAATATTTAAGTTGTGGAGCGGTTAAGTAGGATGAGTGCACAAGCAGTATGTCTATGATATTGCGAATATCTCAAAAATAATGAGATTGAAATGAATGCATCGAAAAACCTCGTTTGTAGTTTACGAAATACTCTATACAAAGAAAGTCTTTGGTAATTTCCCCATAAATCGGTTCATTGCAATGAATCCTCAATCATTGTATGACTCATTCTACTTTTCCACTTTTCATTTAATTTGCTTCATTGGCGTTTCCGAAATTTTCAACACAGAAGAAAATATTCGTTTTTTTCTGTCGTTTTGTTTTAGTACCACGAGGAACTCCACAATTTGAAGATGATGTTTTTATTTCGAAAGTTTTTCTGTGGTTAGCAATACTCTTTATTGGTTGGCTATTGATGGCGTAACGCCACAACCAATTCTTTCTACTCCAACTTCAGGTTTGAAAAATATTACTAAATACATTGTATCAATTTTCATAATTCTATTATAATTCCATAAAAAACTAAGGAGGAACGAAATTGATGAAAAAATTATTTATCAATTATCAATCTTCAAAATATGGATTACTAAACTGAGTTGTATATATCCGAGGTATTTAATTAAGGTTAGGAAGAAAGGAATATTAATAAATGAATGGTAGATTTTCTTGCCATTTCCGAATCGTAAATTTAAGAAATATAATTCTAAGAAATTTTAATTCTATTTGTTGAAGAAAACACTTATTGAAATAAATATATGAGTCATGGGTTAATGTATATATGCGCAATTGTTAATATTCTTTGAGCATTATAGTTTATTTATAAACTGAAAGAAAAAATATCATAAATGTTGATAACAATACGTAGTTCAAGGTGTTTGTGAGAATTTTTAGCATTTTCTGATTTAATGAATAAAAAAAGAATCAATAAAAAATATTGAACGTAGCAAATTAAATTGTTTATTCTTATTTTTCATCATCCAAAAAAAAAATATTTCTCAGATGTTGCTTGAGTTGAATATTTAGCAAGATTTTTTTTTTTTAAACTTTTCATTTTAATTTTTCAAAAAGTTTCTGCGATTTTCATATCTCATCTTTAGATCTTTTAGTACGAACGAAGCCTTTAGCCACCAAAAGTTCATTACATTCGTCTCTAGTGAGTCTTGATAGCTGTAGACGTTCAACTTCTTCGTTATTTTTGTTATAAAGGACGAGTTCTGGAACAGCACCTTGGATGTGTTTGAATTCAGTCCGATCACTGAATAAAAATTTTAAGGAAAATTCCAAAGATAAAGAAAGATTATTGATGGAACAAACATGTGTATTCCAGTGAACCTCAAGGCTTGCAACTTTCGTTTCGTTTAGATTTTTTGATTAAAGTAACATTGCAGACAATTTTTTAAATAATTACATGGAGTGGAATTAAAAAATAAGTATTTTTTATTTTGCTTTTTTCATTTTTTGAGAAGCAAAGGAATTTTTATGATATCTATTCTTATTGAAAAAAATTGAGCTGAAAAAAAATCATTGAATTGAAAATTAAATTGACTGATCTCGTTCCACCAGTTTTGCTGCTGAATTCATTATCTGAAAGACAAAGAAAAGAAATTTTGATAAGTTCCTTCACGTTGTTCAATCCAAAATATCCAATAAAATACTTTTTATATTTTAAAAAATTCTAAGGACACTACCGGAGTTGACCTACATCTACCAACTTCTAATCGAATCAGAAGGCTCCTGTTAATTAAATTATTCTATGTCTTCCTCATGGGAGAACTGATGACTACATCAATTCTCCCATAAGGAGGTTGTAGGACATATACCAGCAGCATTCTGTGGAGAGGTATATTTTCATCGACACTAGTGAATTTGAATTGATAATCTTATGATCATGAGATTCAAGATTGGAAATATAATTGAATTTCAATTTTCACAAAATATATATTGCTTCAGGAATAGGAAACGCTGCAAAATCCTCAAAACCTATACAATCCATACAATGTGGGAAATGGTCAATTTCAACGTTGTGACGCGTTGATATGATGCATGTGTAGCCAAACGAAGTAAACAGATGGTCAATGACAAGAATGAGTAGTCGCTCTCTAACATCATGCGTCTAGATCTAACACATGATGTTAGAGATCGACTAGTACGACAGTGTGCCTTTAGAAAAAAAAATTCTCTCTGAAAATTTATTCAAGTAGTTTTGTTCGTCATCGATGACTAAAAGGATACTACAGCGGTAGATCATCAAAGATAAATTGTTTGACGTCAGGAAGTCGCTTCAAAGAACAACCAGAGCAACTCTGCAAACCAAAACAGAAAAATTCAGTTAAGAATTCAGTGGTGAAGTGGTCCAACAGTTCAATATTGTTTTTTTGTTAGAACTTTTTAATGATCATCTCAACAATCCCTAAAAATTCACTTTTTTGAATACTATTTTCGAATTATTAATAGAGGTTCATTCTGGTCCACCCTTCCTCATATTGTTCTACTACTCCACTACTGACATAGAACAAAGATTGTTCGGCATTTTTTAAATTAACCTCCCAAAAAACAAATGACTCTCAATTACCTCAACAACAGCGTGAGCATAAGCAGTACCACTGGCCCAAACTCCTACGGAAATGCTCGCCACGCATCCAACCAGGATAATTCCCAAATTCCAATTCATTTCAATTTCTTTCATCGATTATATTACTTTATTGAGATTCCTCGCAAATTCCAGGACTAATGTCGACTCAACTTCACTTCTTCGAACGATGTCATTCCCTTCTCTTGAAATTTCGACCAATCAAAATTGTTGCAGAGGTTCTCAAGCAAATGGACGCCCAAGAATTTTACAGCAGATGTGAGAAAAAATGTCGCTCTCGTGTGCAAGTAAGTTTTTCTCTTAGTTTTGAAACTTTTTCTTTTTTTAGAAAGT
Organism: Aleiodes sp. PSUC_FEM 10030003; assembly: GCA_018902275.1. Classification (NCBI taxonomy): domain Eukaryota; kingdom Metazoa; phylum Arthropoda; class Insecta; order Hymenoptera; family Braconidae; genus Aleiodes; species Aleiodes sp. PSUC_FEM 10030003. Next base: position 17,959 of record JABSMS010061651.1, read on the forward strand.
TCAATTAAAAACCATAGAGTTTTTTGAGTATAAATAAACATTTTTATTGGACCAAGTTCATCAATTTCGGAGACTGTTTTTTTTTGTTTGGGGTTACCGGTGGTTGGATAACCTCAAAAAAAAATAATGCTAGATTAATTTTGATTTATTTTTAAGGTTTTTACTTTGGCGGATATTTTTTTAATGTCAAAATCTCATTTTTCAGTTTCTAATGAAGTTCCAGAGCATCCAGTCATCTCTCCGGTATCAGGGAATATTTTTGAAAGACGATTGATTGAAAAATACGTTACTGAGAATGGAGTTGATCCAATAAATGGGAAGGAATTGACGGTTGAACAATTAATTGAAGTCAAAAGTGAGTCGAATACATAAATGAAAGTTATTTGGTTATAACTGTGATGATACACAAAATAACAAATTATACAGCTGAAAATAGAACTCGTATTTGCCATGATGGAACGACACTTTTCTGGGCATGAAATATTCGAAATCCAAGTCACTCAATCTATCAATAGATTGAATAATTTAAGCATATGATAGAAAAATTACCATAATCCAAGAATATTCTAGTATTTTTCTCAATTAATAGTCTGAATGTATCGGAACTATTTTTTGCGGAATCAAATGATTTAAACTCAAAAATAATAGGATTCCATAGAGTAATGCGTTTTGTACAAATTTCAATACCGTCGATTTGAGAAAATTGTCGGAAAATATAAAAAAATAGCAGGCTGCCCCCATGCGTTCGTCAATAATCTGCCAATCCGATTGACAGGATGCTTCTGAATGAATTACCTCGGATAATCAGATCATAATATGACAATGTCATTTTCAAATCAATACAAGAAGGACAAGGTACAGGCAGCCATGAGTAATTATTTCTAGAATTGAATGCACAATACATTTACCCTAATTTCTTACTAGACGATGTAAGAGCGATTTTCAGAAAATGGACTATCCATACTTGAAAACTCGATAAAAAATTTTTTTGCATAACTTAAATCGATGTGAAATTAGCTCACCTTTTAGCTGGTATTCGAGTTTTCATGCTACGATGAATAGAACCGAAGATATTCCAAAACAGTGAGTTTTTTTTCATTTTTGAAAGGAGTACCCCTCCAAATCTTTATCAAAAACTCAAATTTCCAAAAAAATGAAACATAAAAAATTTCAACACATGTTTTCTTGCTAAAATTTCCTCAGCTTTCCAATGAAATCATCATAAAATCTCTATCTCTAACCGTTTAATTGGAATGTCCATTTTATCCCGTCTTCCCCTAACACGTTTGCATTATCTCTTTTTATCATTTTTCATTACTCGTTTTGGGTTGAAGCGTAACAAATCCAAGTTTTTTCACTGAGAATTGATGTTTCGATGCGTCTTATCATTTGAATAGAATAATTCCTAGCGCGTAATGCAGAATTCCTGAATTAGTTCTTTTCAGTATTATAATTTGCTTGTTACTTTCTGTTCGAATCAGCAAATCCAATAGTGAAACCGAAACCTCCAAGTGCTACCTCCATACCAGCAATTTTGAAGATTCTACAAGATGAATGGGACGCAGTAATGCTCCATTCGTTCACTCTGCGTCAACAGTTACAAACCTGTAGACAAGAGCTCTCCCATGCTCTGTACCAGCATGATGCAGCATGCAGAGTAATTGCGAGATTGACTAAAGAAGTAACAGCAGCAAGAGAAGCATTGGCAACACTCAAACCTCAAGCTGGCATCACTCCAACTACTATTCCGCAGCCAGCAGTAGCAGTTGAGGCTGGGAGTGGTGCTGTTCAGCCCACTGAACAAGCTGGTATTACTGATGATGTTATCCAAATACTACAGGAGAGGGCAACTGTTCTTACACAAGAGAGAAAGAGAAGAGGAAGGTCTATTCCTGAGGATCTCCTGCCTGCTGACAGTATTAGAAACTTTCAGACACTTGCTTCACATCCTGTAAGTTATTTTAAATATTTTCTTGTTCCAAATATTCAGAGAGCGGGGGGGGGGGGCTACCCAACTTGTTTCACTACTGATTCACTCATGAAGTTTCTCGTTAAAAAACATTGAGCAGGGTATTATAATAATTATTTTGGACTCAGTTTGAGTATTTTCCCAAACAATAGAAACTTATTTCATTAATAAAATTGAATTAAAAATGACTATTTGGTTATGACCTTCTATTATTTTTATAGGGTCTTCACAGTGCTTCGGTACCCGGAATCCTCGCCCTGGATATTCATGGTGCTGACACCAGTAAAATATTGACGGGTGGTGCTGATAAAAATGCCACCGTCTTCAACAAAGATACTGAGCAGGTTGTTGCCATTCTCAAGGGTCACACAAAGAAAGTAACTAGAGTTATTTACCATCCTGATGAGGATGTCGTTATGACTGCATCTCCAGATTCAACTATTCGTATTTGGAATGTGGGGACAAGTCAAACAACTTTGTTATTGAGAGCTCACGATGCTCCAGTCACCGGTTTGTCACTTCATCCAACTGGAGATTATTTGCTGAGTTCTTCTCTTGATCAACATTGGGCATTCTCCGATATCAGAACTGGGCGACTCTTGACGAAGGTAAGAAAAAAAAATATTTTTCCCTGAAAAAACCTTTTTAATAATTGGATGAATAATCTTTGGCCTATTACTTTTCGATTCAAGGATTACTCTTGTAGGGTTCGCCAATAAGAAGAAAACGGCCAACATTCGATTACCGATATTGGCACCATATAGTCATGTGCTGATATTGGCCCAATATAACCTCCCAGTATTAACGCATTATATTTTTCAATATCAGCCAATATTACCAACTAATATTGGCTCACTATGAGATGTGAATAATGATCTAATATTACGTGCCAATATTGAGCTGATGTTACATGCCAACATTACGCCAATATAATATGCCAATATTGAACCAATGTCACATGCCAACTTTGCCCCAATATAATATGCTAATATTGCTGCCAATGTCTCGAAGCTTGGCACCAATAATGGACGAATAATGGCCGTTTTCTCTTTTCCTCGTAGGATAGCTGTTATGTATTGAAATTTTTATTTTTAATCAAAAATTCGAGGAGTGCCTTGAAATACTTTTTTTCTCACGAAAAGTGACTTTCCATTACTTGACTAATTCATCGGATTATTTTTCAAATCAGGTTGCTGGTCCCGGAAGTCAACCATTAACAACTGCACAATTTCATCCTGACGGTTTGATATTTGGTACTGGAACAGCTGATTCACAGGTGAAAATTTGGGATTTAAAAGAACAATCGAATGTAGCCAATTTCCCAGGACACTCAGGACCAATAACAGCAATTAGTTTCTCGGAGAATGGATATTATTTAGCTACAGCAGCTGAGGACTCTTGCGTCAAACTTTGGGATTTGAGAAAACTTAAAAACTTTAAGACACTACAGTTGGATGATGGATATGAAGTTAAAGATCTCTGCTTTGATCAAAGTGGAACCTATTTGGCTGTAGCTGGATCTGACGTTAGGTAATTCATATATCTTTCTTTCAGAAATTTCAATAAAACAAAATCGAATCATCTTGTTCCTTCACATCATTACTTATTTTTTGTGAAAATTCTCAAGATCTACGTGATTTTTTCAATAAATTTGTTTTTCTCCACAAACTGAATTGAAAATTTTTGAATTTCATGATCGATGTCTATATATATATATA
>JABSMS010061762.1:0-21639 GCA_018902275.1 Aleiodes sp. PSUC_FEM 10030003
TATATATATATATGCATGATGAGACACTATAAACTTGTTCCATGATTCTCATTAACAAGTTATTTACCGGGCTTGATAAATTTTCATAGAATCAATAAATTTATCAGCAGGTGTTTAATGCTATTCCATTCTGAATTTTATGGTGTGCTAGGTGCAATTTTTTCACTCCCCCTAAAGGCGTACAAGGAAATCGTGCAGAGAGATATCTAACAATTCAATGTACCTCAGATTGATAGTAATAAGAGTGGAACGGGAAGTCGGTTCACGAGCATGCACTCAACCGGATCACATGTAATCGCAACTTCTTCATCCTTATATTCACTTTGTCATTAGTTTGTTTTTTTATCTATTTTCTTCGTTTATTTATTTATTCAGAATCTTTTGAATTCTCAATTCTTTGTAACACAGAGTTTTACCCTTGTTGCAGGCGTACGATGTGTTTACCGATGCGTATCGGCACGAGCCGCCTTTTTCCACCTCCTTGTAGAGACACCCAATGAACGATACTGACATGGTTTGAGCAACGGTATCTAATGAGCGATCTTCGACAAAGTCACCAACGACACTCATTTCCTTATGTCTTTCCGAATCGAATGATATGCACTCTTCATGATGAATTGAAGGTAACAATAATCAATATTCAATAAAATAAATATTAATACTGATAATTATGCATGTTTAATCATCAGCTAAATATCTCGAGAATTTAAATAACTCATTTAATGTCTATTTTATTTTATTTACTATATTAACTTTTTGATCTGCGGGCTTTTTTGCGCGATAAATTAAGTCACCGTTAATTGATAAAATTGCCTAATTAAGTAAACGACAGGAAAGAGGATACCTTTCACGTATCCATATTCGTCGGTTCCGCGAGGCTTATTCGTTCGGGTTTGAGGTATGATCCGTGAGAAGAAATTCACACTGCTTAATTTTTTTTTTCTTCTAAACTGTTTCTTCTTTTCTTTAAGTAGATTCAGTTTAATTTCTCGTGCGTAAGATGCGTGATTTTTTTGAACACGCTTTGCACCTGTTGGCAGGAGGTGACGTCAGATGATTAACGAAATAATGATATACGGCGTGAATGAGATGATTCGCAATGAAGTTTCGTGAAAAAGAAGCAAAAATTAGTGAGATTGAAAGTACAATGCGTTGCGTATGCATAAAATAATTAGAAAATTCTTTATTTTCACTTCATGGTCACTGGCATAAGTTTATCGGTGTTTTCTATGGTGTTCGTTTTACCCGACACTTCCTATATCAATTAATTTTAACGAGCAGCCGTACGCACACAGGATTGACGATCGTTAAAGGGAGGAATGTCGCCTTCTGACGATAAACCTATCTTCGTAATTTTCGAGTAAAATGGAGACGTTTTTATACGATAATGAGAGACAACTAAAATGTATTTTAGTATTTAGATGATAGAAATATATGATGTTGTTAGTATCAATTTACGTAATACACGTGATTATGATATTCTCAAATGAACTCGTACGTTTAATCGATTGATAATGTTGTTATAATAATTATCATCTTCCATAATCAAATTCATTAATGCTAATCATTTAATTATTCGCGATATGATTATTACCGATTCATTTAATTTTTTCACTTAACTCAAAGGATTTGAGTAGTTATTTTCTTATTTTATGAGATTCTTTTTATTGGGTACGATTAATGGTCAATTTAAATTTGCAAAATCATAAACTAAGGATTTTATTCGAAGCAATGGCCTCATTCCAAAAAATTTTGCCTGCCAAATTTATACAGAATTTTTCGTAGTTTTTGAGCTCCCTGAGAGTTTGATGATAACAAACGTTCGGGAAGAAGAAATACTTGAATACAGTGGTCTCTGACATGTTTATACTGTCTTTTATTTCATACCGTAAAAAAGTTTTTTTTTTGTACCGTTAAGAGCAGAATTAGCCATAAGATTAGATCATAAATCGGTAGAACTAGAATCATCATTTGGTTGAAAAATAAGTTCAGTGATTTATCTTTTATTTTTTAATAATAATAATAATGGTGGATGAGTAAAGTAGTTGACAACTGCGGAGAGTAGAACGAGTTTACGGAGAGTTTGTGCGTCATACGTCTCATTTTTATTATATGGAGGAGCTTCGGCCAATCGAGTATTCAACTAAAGTGACTGTGAAAGCCAATGAAATCATTTCGTTTCGCTTCGTCACATTTCACGTGTTTTTTCTACCTTTTTTCTTCACAAATAAAACTTCATTTCTTTTCATTATCTTTACGATGTACTTCGGATACTTTTGATACAAGAGCCAGAGGAAAGGAAAGTCATTCGGGTGAATTAAATTTCCTTATTTTTATTCTTTATTTTCTCTTCTCTGCAAAATTTTTACTTTATGCTTTCCGAAATTGAGATTTTTTTCTGATCGATTCGTTTACACCTTTAATCACAGGCTTGAAATATTCATGCTGCGTTGAATTTTCAGTGATTAACGGAGATACTGGAATTAAATTGAAGTGAATATTAACAAGATAGGTGTTGATACCGTCGGTGATGCTTGTACTTTATCAGTATCGATTCTACAAGGGACGCATGAAAGTGATAATTATACGGGAGAAATAACCGGTTGAATTCAAACGCAGCCCCTGAAAAATTGAGAAAAAATACACTCAACGAAAGATTAATTAGGGGAATCCTTCGATTCCTAATCGACGATGTTAGAACATGGGAAATAAGTGGATGAAAAAAAGAAACTCAACAGACAAACTGTTCCAGTGATGTAACTGGTGGGTCCAGTGACCCGGTCAATCCAGACAGTTGTGGTATTCTCAACAGATTAATGCGAAAAATTGCTAAACCATGTTATCCGTTAAAACTTTAAAATTTATTCTGAAATTCATAAAAATCCTACTTCAACTTATGGATCATCATCGATTACTTGTACCTCTCAACATGTCATGAATAAAAGTTGAATTTAAAGAATTTTTAATTTCTTCACATACTATTCAAGATGAATAGTATCAAAAAAAAATTGAGAATAAGAAAAAATAAGTATTATCTCTAGCTGCTTCCGTTATTAGAATCTTCGAATGCATATAAATAAATATAAATGGCTTGTGCTATCCGATTTATGAGTACTCACGTACGTATCCATCGAAGCTTTATCGTTTAAATTCAGAAGAATTATCATATGCTGATGTCACGTATCGGTGAAAACAAGATTTCATTCAGCTAAATAGTGAGAGAAGTCGAGTGTATATTTGTAGTGGCGCACGTGCATGTTGAGAAGACATCTTTAAACTCAGTTGTAAATCTTCCGTTTTCTTGAAGACAAATATTTGATTCTTCTCACTCAAGTACATGCTCGATGTCACGTGTGAAAACTGAAAAATTTCATCCAATTGAACGAATACATTCGACGGTGCGAGAACACAAAATTTACCGTAAAAATCGAATACTCTTTAGATGAAGAAAACAGAAACGTAGAAATTTTTTTTCGGGATCCCTGAACATTTTAGTACCACTTAGAAGCAATTTTGTCAGTCACTCATCGGATTCAGAATATGATAAAAAAGTTCAAACGGTATGAAATGAAGATACGAAGCATCACGGTAATAACAGATATACCTGTCACCCCGGTTTACACCCAAGAATCTCCATTTTGAATTCCACGACTGTTTTCGTTTGGTCCTGGTAATAACGGAGCCCACCCGTGGCCGCGGATATGTGCGTTTTTAACGCAATTTATGAGTACCTCTTGTGCCGATTATCCAGCTCATGTGGATCACATGAGAGGAAAAAAAATATATGAAAATACGACGAGTGAAGAGAGTGGTTCTTGTCCACGCAATTAGTTCCCAGCGTGTTACGTTAACTGGCCAAGTTTCATTTCTATACTCGTATTTCATACGATTTCCACGTTGTAAAAGAGGTACATGTTTAAAGATTAAAGACTGTATCGAATTAATGAATTTATTTGAATTTATTCATTGAGGATAAATGTAATCCACTTTGTTTCATTAAATGTCACTTCAAAATGCTAATAAAAAGAAGAATATAATATTCTCAATAAAAAATCACTCGATAATGATCGATGCGTTGCGCTCGAAAATCATGAATATTCATGGAATTATTCTCCGCGGATCATGTCGCTTCGCATGAATTTAATATTCTTTCAATACCTCATTTCTTCGTTATTAATGTCGACTCGATGTTCCAATATATTGGAGATCAGAACAGGCCTTGGAAGGTGCGTGAAACCATTCGTCAAGCGGTGAAAAGGATTTGCCGCTTCTCAGCTACTGGACATGAGAATGAAGTTATTGAGACTATACATAAGAAATGAATTCAATTATGTGCATTAAATTTCAAAACTGCAATTTTAATTCCAATTAAGATAGAATTATCCTTGTAGTTTCAGGTCAAATGAAGTTCATTGAATATTTCGTGCAGAGGATCCTGTGTATCCTAAACTTTTTTAGCTATGCAGTTGAAGAGATTTCCAGGTTCTCTTTTAAACACACCTGTATGCGGGTAGTTTTTCATGTTGAGGTCCTCCATTCACATGGGGACATCAAATATTCGGTGTTTTAATTAATGAGAGATTTTTATGGCGAGTAAATGTGAAGATATTGCTCAAATAAAAACAAAGAATTTCCTTCATGCCGCGTGAGAGCTATTCTCAGATAATGAATAGTCGAAATTAAATCGGAACATTGGACTTTTATGATTTTTATAATTAAATCAACGAAAGCTCCAAGTTTACGATAAAAACTCCTGTTTATTCCTTTTTATTGCTTGCAAATTAAGATGAAAAAAGCAAATTATTGGGATTTCTTTGAATGTTTATTTTTTGCAAAGTGCCAATTAATCAGCGTCGAATTACCACATTTTACTCGAGGTCCATTACCACTCAAGACTTGAAGAAGGTGATCACTGATCAGGTAACATTTACACGTAACCTCAGACACACGAGTTACAGGTAACAACGAAGCTAAAGAAACTCTCTCACTTGAGTGTCGTGCAAAAATCAGTGGGGACGAAGTAAAAACAAAACCAAAAGACGAAGATTTATCACTTACGAGACAGAATGGAGTGAGGTTCGAAACGAGAGGAAGAGAGAGCACAAAGAAACATGTCGACGAAGTTACTCGTTGAAACGTCTTGTGATACCGCATGGTCTTTTGCATGACTTTGCACTCTCACACGAGGGTTCTCAGAAAGTTGTATCGATAAATTTTTAAATGCATGCTACTCCAAAAAGATTTTATCCTCAACTTAAAATGTCAAAATCTGATGATATAGAATCAGAGAATAATTAAGATTTCAATAATATATATTTGTCATATGTAGGCAGCATTTATCTGAAACTTATCCATTTAGAGTGGAATTTTTCGTGCTTTTCTCTCATCTTTCGTTATGACTGGTGGTTAAATAATTGTTAGCGTTGTACATTTCACGGGTTACGTTATAGGCCATTGAGTTGAGCTCTTGAAGTTTTGCGGTTTTATTCTCGCTGCACAGATCCACCACAGTTAATGTTTATTATCTTAATGCTATAGTGCCACTAATTCTATCTTTTGCCACAAGAAAAATGTATCTTTAGATAGTAAAAAGTGCTTTTTACACTGAGTAAGAATTCATGAACGTACATTATTCGCGAATAACTATCGTGAAGATGTATCCAAAAACGTTGCGCGACTGTTGCTACTGGATTCTCTGCGGTTTTTTTATCCAGTCAACTATATTACATTTAGAACTGAGGTTTCAGGCTCGAACGAGCTTGTTCATACTGGAATTCGAATTTTCAATATTATTTCCTCGCAGTCAATGAAACACACAGGTGGATGCAATCGCATACATGTGTTCGAAGAGAAATAATTGTTCAACGTAGAAACATAAAATCAACATTTTTATGAATAACTTTTTATATTAATTGTTATCAATTAACAATAAGTTGGGATACAGAATTTCACTGATTATCAGACCCAAGAATGAATTTAATTAACTATAAAAATATGAAATAATGATGCCACGGTATTAATAATAATCATTCTGGTCAACTCACGAAATTGGGGGATCTCACGCGATCGACAAAAAAGCACAGGTTACTTCATCAAATATGTAACTAATGGAAATTTAATAGCAATGGTGAGTTGATCGTCATATCATCGCAGAAGTAATTGAAATGAAGTTAAATATATACCATGAAAAAAATCATTTTTGGCAAATCAAGCAGGGTGGTCATGATTGGTCGGATGAGACCAGTGGATCTCAGTTCCTCATCAATAATGCATTTTAGAATAGCCAATTGAAAATGAATGAATGATTGATAAATTGAATGCCATGTTGAATGTTTGTACGTGCGGCTTGGATCGATTGGAATGATCTATGGCGCCGGCATGTGACTAGACAAAATGCCAGTTTATTCCTGGGGTTATTCCACAGACTTGGATAGACTGGAATGAACTTGACCACCATCACGATTACTTTGTAGCTGCTGTTATCGTAATGTCTATTGGGATTTACTGGAATTTCTATGTACGGAAAATCAATGTCGTCACAGTTTCTTAAATAGTTTAAGAACGCGGAAGTTTCAATTGTTTTTTTCAACAATTCATTTATAAATGCTTCAAATTCAATTTTTTCTATAAAATTCTTAGAAACGAAAGATAATATGAGAACTGTGAATAGTCATTATTTTGTGATGAACAATGAAAATGAAGATTTTTGAATTTTTGGGCGTAAAGAGCATTTAAGGCACTTTTCATGCAGAATAAACAAATAAAATACGTGAGATGAAGAGTGGCGCGAATTTTTAAACCACGCTGGGCCAAATCAGCTGCTGTCAGTGACGATGCAATAAAAGTAACTGAATAACAAGTGGCAAATGATAATGACAGTTACTGTAAATCTTCATGCTAAAACTGAATTTCTATTTTTATTTTTAGAGCACTGAAGAAGGAAAATGTTTCCATTTTTAGTAGGACAAGTCAACAGATTCGAATCATCAAAATATTACGGAAAAATCCGTTCGTATATCCAGTTTATAGAAAAGTTATTTTCTCACTTTGACGAACGGTAGAATAGAAGACACAATGATATACGATCCGAAATTTCGGAATCCATTAGTTATTTGGTTTTCGTCAAAGATTCATTCTGAAGAAATCCAATTCGGCCTCTGATAGACTCCATTGAAAATTAGTGACAGACGTGAGTTTCAGATATAATCACGGAATTAAAAATCCTTTCGGCTCGTTAATTTAGATGTTGAGTAGCACCAAAAACAAATAGTGTTTTATTTTTCTCAAAAAGTATAATATTTCGACTGGATCTAATCTACACGATTTCGAAACTAATGAGAGGGTGCCTATAAACCGTTGATTGCCTCATTTAATCTTTCACCGTCGTTCCCGTTATAGAATTCAATAGTCCACCAAATATTTGAGGATCCAATAAAAGATTTGTGAGTTAGCTTGCCAGTTTGTTTTTCTTCCAAACACACCTTTCTCCTTCATTTTGATCCGTTTTAAATAACGTCATTCGTATTATGGAGAAATGTTTCCGAGTCAATGGCCTTTGACGATCCTTAGCGGATTAGCTAAAAAATGCTTGAATAAAGAAGCTTTCAAATATTCGTTAGTGCTGAATGATGTTGGCGTCAGCCATAAGTACGAATGGTCTTGATATCCCCCCAGATCCACTGTACAAGTGCATCATAATGAGTGATGAATGAGATAGAGAAGAGATGGTGTGAGGCGCGAAAATGAGATCAGATTTATCAAAAGGAATCTTAAAAAATTGTGCCAATTAAACTCCAATTTTTCATGGATGTGAAGCACAGCCAATTGCTACTTACTTTGTGAACAAATACTATGAAACTTGAACACAAACTGAAAACATAAAGGTCAAGTATAGGTCAGTATTCTCAGTTTAATGTCAATGACAAATCTAATGTAAAAATCTCATGTTCAATCGTGAAAAAAAGAACCACTCAGATAAATTATTTGAAATCGCTTAATCTCCGCTCAAAAATGTCGGAGAAGTTGTAGCTGACTTTTATAACTTTTTTAAGAATTAATGTCTTCCTTCTCCCTTCATATTGGTTTTCTGACGGTATTGGTTAGTTTAATAAATTCCTTACATTGAATCGACGCTCGGAGTCGTTAGTTAGGTGTCCTCGGAGCACTTGGCGAATACGAAGGGGGTAAAGAGGTGAACAACAACACACATAAATGAACAGTGGAAAAGGGAAAAACATATACATATATACCAGTAGCAAACGCGTGACATTCCAAGAAGTCAAGAAAATGCACGCTTCGATCTGAGTTATGTATTGCCGACTAAAGAAACCGTTGCACTCTGCACCAGTAGGAGCTGTCTCAAGTTTCTTTTCTTTTTCATTTTTAATATTTGAAGTTTGTATTTATTTTGTGTTTCTCTTATTTTTTGTTTATCTTACAACATCTTTCATCCCACTTATCTCGGTTCGTCGAAGCGATTCTATATGACTACCTGATGTTTTGGAATGGCGAATGGATACTTTGTTATCCTTCATTCATTGAAACTTCCGCCGTAATTTTCAGCTCACACATTTTTTTTTCTCCTCTGCAAACAATTTTTTTTTTCCTCTTGCTCTCTTCATCGCGTTATTAATGTGCATTATGCGCTGCAACAGAGCACAAGCATAATGGAGAAATAGAGGAATACTCATACGATCGCTCTTAGGCGCGCATTGAACTCACCACCTCTCTCGAGAGTTTAAACTTGAAGCAAGTACTTTAACTTGTAACATTGGACGGTGGTCAGATCCCCATGGAAATTCATCGAGCCGTAATAATCTTAGCCCTCTTCTACGTAATAATGACGCATTAATTAATATTTATAGTCTGCCCACGTGGCATGACGCTTCCTTCGGGTAATTCTTTTCTTTTCCTCTCTTACTTCCCCCTTTCGTTAATTTTTCATAATTTTTTTTCTTCTTTTATATATTTAATTTGTATCGTAATAGAAAATAATAAAAAGCGCTTGATTTCGAAATTGTATGTAAGCAGTTACAACGGAATTATGATTGATTTCAAAGGTAAGGTGGGTAGAAAATTCTCATATGTGATAGTAATCTGAAATTTATATTTCGATGCTAATGAAGCGATTATCAAGAAGGGATTATGTGTATTTGTCTGCTCCTGTCGATTCAACGCAAATCGAGGTCGTAAATTGAGGGATAGTGAAGAAGAGGAAGTGTATTCCTACTGAGTATATTATAGTTGGTATCTTGGTGCTTAGGTGTTTTCACAGAGCGTTAAATTCATGTTTATGCGTTATAAGAAGTTTCATTTAATTTTCATTTTATTTATTCATCATCCGAATCATTTATTCCTGGGGTCAATAAAAATTTACTAACGAATTAAACGAACGTTCTGTTATTCGTGGTTTTTCTGAGAAGAGAATGAAAAAATTATGGGCGCTCTTACGAGCATTTGACAGTTAAGCTGCAATGATAATGAAGAAATTGATACGGAAGTGCTTGGCTTCATTTCCCATCTGGTCGAGCGAAGATGCTTCTCAGATGTAGCATCACGGGAGGCGTCAGTTGTGCTATTCACTGACTTAAGTATATAAACGTACAATGGATTACTCAGTAATTTTGCGTTAGGATAAAAAACAGATTCATGACTGCTACTTGTATAGAGTATTCATCACACGGGAAAAAGTTTAAACTTTCGCCTGTTCAATGAAACGCAGTGATTAATAAATCAAGTATCTATGGGACTTTGAAGCAATGTGCTAGAATTGGATAATAATATATTGTCTGGATTTCCTGCTCGTTAGTGGAATTCAATGTGGCGGAATTTTTGGCGGTGTGTTCGAACTTCTCACGAGACAACATATTGGAAAGTGGCGAAAAATGGATATTCCAATGAGAGGATCTGAGATTTTTTTTCTAGAGTATTCCATTGAAAATATCGAAATTTATTTTCCGTGGAATTAATGCCATGGAAAAAATATTATGAAACGACAGCAAAGAAATATAATTCAAATTAAAACACGTCAGGTGCATTACGCGTGCTAGCTTGTCGCCCTGAGCCAAACTACAGTGTCAAAGCAAACGAGCATGACTATCATAAACTCCACGGTAGGTGTTTATGGCGGTATGTACAAAGTCGGCACTTGAGGGAGCTATAATTACTCTGTCGAGTCTCCTAGAACATGGTTATCTAGATAAAAGGAGGACTTTTCAATAAGGAGCGAACTTCCAAACGATCTCGATGATATAGGACTTGGTTTACGTGGCAGTATTCTGCGATGATTTATCTTTCGAGCGAAATCTACGTTGATTATCATTCATTGATGACTATCAGAAATAGCTTATGAATGTTCAGTGAAATGATTAGGTTCACACTCGTTTTCGTTTGCAATTAATTGCATATGGAATGTTTGATTCTTCAGGTAATTGCTATTCAAAATGGCTTCGTCCAAAGCTTCATTTCCGAACGGAAAAAGTCAATTTGTTACTCTGCAACATTATTTAACTTTTCTGAGTTGGTCATCAGTGCGAGGAAAATAGAACACTTGAGATTTCGAAAAGGAAGAAACAACGAACAAAAAAGAATAAATAATATACGTCTTGCGTGCAAATCGAGAAAATAGGCGCCTACAGAATGCAAATGAGAGATGAAGCAGGTATCAAGTAGAGTGTTACCTACTTCAATATCTGTCTCAATTTTTATTCAACACAAGCATCATAATTGACACATGATGACACGTTTCAACTAAAACTAACATTTGTCATTTGTTTTTTTGCAGCGGAACAAGATCTTTCATCACCAAGTCAGCTCAACGGGCGGTTAGAAAAAGAAAGATAAGCAGAAGAAGATGAAGGGAGACGTGGAGAGAAATAAACGAGAATGGAGAGATCAGGATAACTGGAGCATAGGCGTGCCTCCCTATACTATTTATGCATCATTTGTCTTCTCACGTCTTATAGATCAACGGAAACAAGTCTCAAAGACGGGAAAGGTAAGTATGTTATAATCTAAGGTGGCTCGTGCCACCTGAACGACCTTGCAAGGTCTTTCCATCGTATTTTATACCACTTGTATGCCCGTTGGCAAGCCACACACTGATTTGAAACTCCGCGAAATCACTGAGTCATTAGTGTTGCACGTATCTTAATGGTAGAACGTGAATGATTATTTCATATGTTGATAATCATCAGTAGGTATTTAAGGTATTCGAGAGGTGTGATAATGATCCAATAGTTTATCACAAATTTATTATCCGGTAGATCAGGAATTAACGAATGCGACAGAAAAATTAATAAATAATTACCTGAGTTCTCACTCCTTAAAGTTCTCCTGAGGAAGATCCGTTGATCGATCATTTTCGTTCAGTAACACTCACAAAATTTTTATTCAACAAACGTTCAAAATTCGATGATGACTGCTCCTCACAACACAGTTATACGATTCACTTTGAGATTAGGAAGTTTTCAATCCCGAATACCGTAGATGCGTTGGATCAATTCACATCATCAGAATGTGTGACTGGAGAAGGTCTCTGATGCCAATTCCGAGAATTTTGTTAATGGAGAAACCCTTAAAGTAGGTGTTTGATCTGTGCTGCTTGGTGGCCGGGTAGTTTGTGGCTTGGAGAATGAGCCGTTCTACAACAAGGGGGACCTGAGTCCGTTTCACTCACCGGCGTTCTCGCGGCATTACCCCTGTACCCCCTCTCATCTCTATACCAGTATTACCACCACCTCCTTCTACTTGTCGTTATTTACCTATTCTGTCTTTCTACCATGAGTATCAGATTCATAGTGGGAAAGCTACTGTTGTTTTACAGCTCCTCACATGGTAAAACTGTTCATTTTTATATTTTCTTAATTAAGAGGATATGAAAACTTTCGATGATTATCGAGCAAGTTATCTGATCTTAGTTAATTTAGTGGGGCAACGACACGTGCCTAGACATGTGAAGAGTAATGATGTCGGTGATCTTACAATATTTTTATGATATTGATACTGGAAATTTATTAATTCATTAAGCCAAGCAGAGAGAAATCGTTAATTCCAAAATTTATTGCACCCGAAGATTTAGCGCCAGAAGTCAGTTTATTGCTAAATCGATTTGAAACATTTCTTAGGGATCACAAAGATAATTCAATGTTTGAATTGAGCAGTAGTGATTAGTTTCAAAGATTGCATGACTCGTCACGAGTGATTGCCTTTCCGTGTTGAATATATGGATTTATTCCAGGGATCTTGCAAGAAGCACTGATAATCTAAAAATCCATGCCCCTCAATAATCGCCACATTTTTTTCGATATATTGAAGATTCATTGAACCTGAAAAAACCATATAATACAGTTATATTCTGAAGTAGACGTTAAGGTTATTTCCCTATCACTACCAAACTGAATAAGATGAAGTAAATACCTCTGTTTCGCATATTCACGGAATTAAACCAGATCCGTAGCGGTATCATATGAAAACAAGCTGGACCACGACGACCTTCATTAACACGTTTTTGGGAATGGATTGCGACTCGTAGAAAGAATCATTTCAATTTACTCAACCCTTTTATGATACATGTGACAAATCAACACCATGATAGGCGAGATAATTGCGAATGATTATTTCTAACGTAAAATTAATGATAATAAAACGTCATAAAATTATGTATAAGAAGGAAGAGGGTACTTAGACATTGCCTAACAGTTAGACTAACATGTGGCAGAGCTGCGGCATCTGACTAGGAAGTGATCCCGTCATGGTGTGTCAGGGACAACAAAACATTTCCGCAAAGTATCCCTTTGCCATCTGCATGCACCTTTGAAGATAGCGATGAGGCATTCAAATCTTTCTCATTCATGTGAATTTCTCACTCATCTCATTTGCTTTCATCGGTCGTTTTCAAGACGAAATTTCACGATTGCATCGTTATAATGCGACCGCTGAAGTAATTAATTTAATTAAAAGCCGCAATTAAGCATAATGGATATCGAGTATAGCGTCCCGTGAATTTTTTACTACAGGCTGTAGATAAAATCATCGGAAGAAACTGTATTACCTTTTTGAAGTGGAAAAAGATGAACATTTGAAATAAACGCAGAAATTTGTGACCCAGTTCTGCAAATTGCTTCATTTTGCAATTTTCAGATCGAAAATTATACAAATTAGTATTATTATGAATTTTTTCTCGATTGATAACTATAACCCGCAAGGGACATTGATCTTCATGAGTGCCAATACGTTAATCTCCAGGATATATTTTCATGTATAAACTCGATTTCCTCGCGTGTGCACACGCGGTAGGGACAAAGAAGTCCCGATTTTCACGGAACGTACGTAATGACATATCCTCAGGGAGAGGAAAATGGGAGTGTGCAGTGAATTGAGCTAGTTGGATGGAATGACCTAGCTTATATAGATATATGCGCATGCGCTTCGTTGAGATCGTGTTAACTCGTGCGGAAAATTCTTTTTTTTTACGTGATAAGCTCAAAATAAGAAAGAACTCAATGTTAATGCTGATGATGATAGTCATAAAAGTGACAAATTCACCTCATTATATAATTACAGATTGTAATTTATTTTATTAAATATTTTCTACTTTATCTCTCTGAGTGGAAGGAGATTGTGGATAACAAAATTAAGTAGTGAAAAAAAGAGACCACCTTGCAATTACACGCTACCATCTCCATGTCAGCGTGCCAACTGACATGAAATTATATATTGTTCACGGCAAAAAAAATTAAATAAAGAAAGAACGAGTAAGAAAACGAAATCCAGTTTATGACTCTGACAATGGAAGCGAGGAGTCATTTATGATTTCACAATGTAGAGAAAATTTCGCCAGAAGAAGAAATGTAACAGCATGAAGATCAGTCAGGTGCGATGATACAATACGTGCCTGGTCAGTCTGGGAATAGAAATCCTGTTTTTGGAAGTTCCATAATCATAAAACCGCTGGGAGTATTGCGTTAAGTTGACAACAACCTGTTTACCACGGGCACACCCATGAACATCGCCACTACTCGCTCGATGTAATTGGTAGTAAAAGTCTCATCCACGTCGAATTCCAGTGAGATCATCCTGAATAAGATGAAGGGATCAAGAAAATGCTTCATTACGAGTTGAGCATAGTTCAGAAAAAAAACATAATTATTATTTGACGTACGTTAGGGCAAAAGTTGGATGTGCTTTTGTCATGATTCAAAGCCTTAAGACATCAAGCAAAGAATAGCAGAGTCATACTACCTCGGTTACGGTTCTCAGTAGTGCGAAGAATGAGTAGGAGTTCCGTAAGATCTGCGCAAACATGTCACACAGTTCAATAGATGTCCGGTGGTGACATATATTAGATATTAGATGAATAGCATTTGTGTCCTTACGGCAATGAGGGTTTGCATAGACATGCTGTAAAAATTTCTAGCCCGCAATTGAAGTGGTATTTTAGTTCTCATCATTGACATGACCATCAGTGTCTTAACTTTACGATTGTCGAGCTGATGTTCCCAACCTGACTGCCATTGACTCTCATATAGCGCAATACTCTGAAAGGGAACTTTCGATGTTTACTGCTTCATAATGAGCGATTTAAAAATACATGTTATCTTGGTAAAGTGCTTGACAAACATGCAGCGGGAATTTATAGATAAATAACTGACACAGTGGCTTGTTATTACCGATTTCAGTAATGACAGTGAGTTCGGACCATCAGTGGTCTATCTAATGGTTTCTCTTGGAGTAAAATTCCTGTTGCATAATCATTTATATCCGATTTCACAAAAATTTTGGATAATCTTACCTGGTAGATAATTTCATTTCCACTCCAGCACCAGTTTATGAGTTGAGATATAGCTGCACCAAGATAGACAATAAACTTGACATTACTTTTTGTTGATGCTGCTCCCTAATAGATAGGGAATATAATTTAATAGCTGGAATGAGATTTTGAGAACTTGATAACTTACAAGTACAGCTTGGAAACAAGTCAAGCATATCATAGAGAAACTGGCAAAAATTTGCATTAGCATGCTGGACCCGAAGACAGCGTTGAATTCTTCAATTATATCGATTAATTCCTGATGATATACCTTGCAGGTTTCAAACCTTTTCACAAATGAATCATTTTCCTCTAATTCGTCTTTCTTTTTAAAGGATATATATGAACGAATACGGTCATCACCAGACTTCACTTTCTGTGCAGTAAGTTGACTTGAAGAATCTGGCTCAGAAATACGTGCCTTCAACTTGCATCGATTGTAAGATTGAGTTGTACACTTTTCATAATTGGAAGCCAGAATGATTAGCTGAGCATTGATACATCTGCACAAATTGATCGCTGTGCTATCCATCGCCACAATGGAGTACAAACCAAGAGTAACTGCTGCTGTTTGGCAGAAGAATGCTATTTCATGCCCTGGTGATACAGAAGTATCAAAAGGGAAAGATGCTCTAATTGGAAGTTCACCATCACTTTTTGGTACGAATACCACTAATGCAATTACAAGAAAGCCAGCCAAGACTATGAAAAAGTAGAGAGCTATCTTTTCAAATAACATGGTTACTCTAAGGAGCGCTTGCACTCCACTATCTGAAATTATATAAGAAATACCATCTAATTCCTCGATAATATGAATAAATTTCAAAATTTCCCCATTCAATGAATCAAGCCATGAGAATACGAAGAGTGCAAGAACACTTTAGTAAAGTTGAAAAAATTACGCAGAACCATTATATTCTGTGACCATTTACCATGTTGTTGATATAATACATCCAGAATTTGATAAACCCGTTTGATAAGGTTTCGGATCCGTTCATGATGCTTATTGAAATTATAAAGCTTAAATAGTATCACCAATATTCCAGCCAGATAACATCCATCATCCGTAACAATAAGCAAATTATCATAATTAAGTAGAAGATCGAATGCTAGTGTGGCGATGAAAATGATTAAAATGCTATAGACAATAAGTTTATACATTTGGTACAGAAACTTCACCATGGGTGCTGAAGAGTCAAGGCTCCAAGTACCGCACAATCTGAAATGTAGAATATTGTATATATTCGTTATAAAAGTTATGACTTTGTAGACACTGAAATTTATGGAGAACTCCACTTCAGAAGTATGATGAACTTATTCAGTATGCTCCGGTGCGTATAAACTGACAGCGACTGCGCCGGCTTCGTGGAGTACATCATATTTCTAATTTTGCGATAAATGAATGATGTGAAAGAAGACTTTTTTCTTGCATGAGTGTTTTCAGCTCATTCGTTCTATGCTATCATGAACTATTCCCTCCAATTTGAATATGTGATGATCCGATGATTCTATCTTGAATTGTACATGATATCGATGTATACATGGAGTGATTGCCTCTTACAATATGTATAAGCACCAGCTGGTAGGGATCCCTGAGGTAGCTAACATTTTCCTAGCACCAATTCAGGTTGAATTCGATAGTAAACGATACGTTTTGTCTAAACGATGCATCTATTTATAGATACTACTTATTGCAGACTTTAGTAGTCACGAATGCGCTATCGAAAATGATTACTTCAGCTTTGGTTAAAGTGGTGAGATTTCTTAGAAGGGTGAAAATGTTCTTCTTCTCATATGTGAAACATAGAGCTGCAGGAATATATATAATTCAAAGAAGAAAAAATATTTTCCTTCATTGGATTCGAACCTATAATCTCCCATACGTAGTGTCTGTATTTGGATTCTTTTTTGTGGAAGTGAAGTTAACGAAAAAACTGACTTTATGAAACAAAAAATATGTCAGAAGTGGGATTCGAACCCACGCCCTCAGAGAGGACCAGAATGCCCATCACTCAGTTTAAACTGAGAAGGTTATCAACCTTGAGTCTGGCGCCTTAGACCGCTCGGCCATCCTGACAATTGAGAAATCGATGAGCAAAAACATAATCATATTCTACCATATCAAATTGATGGTTAAATAAGATACTTTCTCTCATAGTAATATTACTTTTATTACTTTTATGATGATGAACTGTTTCATCAAATAAAATGCATCATTTATTGAATTAAAATAGCAAAAAATGTTTCCGCCCGGGATCGAACCGGGGACCTTGTGCGTGTGAAGCACACGTGATAGCCACTACACTACGGAAACTAGTTGAAATACAAGAACATAGAAGTGGATAAAAAGATAATAGTTCAAGAAAGGCGACATCAGAAATCATATCAGACAAATTGTCCAACTAAGATCTCTTGCTACTAATTCAGATACACCCGAGGAACCGGAAGGAGAGATCCATTGGTATCATCACATTATGTAACGTTTATATTTTCTAGTTTTTTAGATGTTATTCTATGCCAACTTCGTCTAACATAACCTTGATTAGAAAATCGTTCTAAAAATGATTCCCTATACTACTGTCGAGGCCCTAATGAACTATACTTTCTGTCAAGTGATGCAATGAATAACAAGGTACTACGGAAACTACTTAAAATACAAAAATATAGCAGTGGATAAAAAAATTGTAGCAATTCGAAAGAAATCATTCGAAATCTATAATATAAAGAAACGACGAATAAACAACACTTTCTAAAACACTTTGAATGGAAATCTGATTTTACTATTCGATTTCTCTAGAATATTTGCTTTAGAGCATCAAATTTGACTGTTTTCATTACAATAAACTTTTACAGGCTTTGATTCCAAGGAATTTATCTATCGATTCAAGCACCGTGTGACTATGTACCTGATATTAATTCAGCGCAATAATATAAATGGAATTCCCAACTGTATTTTTAGTTTCAACGCTCGACGGCACCAGAAAAGTTTCTCCCTATTTGTACTTTCCCATGGACTTCAATCCTCTTTCTCCATGTTATGATCCGAATTTGGGATGCGCTTTTCAGGGTACACAGTTAAAACTGATGCTTTCGATGAATTCATTACCACTTTTCACTGTTTTTGCTTCAATCATCACCCCTTGGAAATGTATATTTGCCTCTCAATCAAAGCACTCATAGTAATGATCAAAATTTGAATGATTATTTTGTTTCGAGAACATGAAAATCATTATCTTCGAATCAGTAATAAATCAATCTGAAGAATCATTCGCCCATTTTCTCAGAAGTTAACCTCATCAGTACATAGGCCAGATGTAACGATGATGTTTACTTATAACTGTATGCATATTATTTTAATTTTTGACGATATCATTGATGCTTCCATCTCCGCTAATGTATGCAACAATCTTTATTTATTCTGAAAGAAATATCACTGAAACCGATCAGTGGTAAATACAGGGGTTTACTCATTTCCTTAAGAAGTTCCATTTAGTTGACACAAAATTAAAAACTCTGATTTGCAGAATGAAAGTTCCATTTTCGATTCCTAAAAAGAAGATTATCTACATGTGAAGTGCACAAATGGAACTTTCATATTAATATCTGAAATATTGGCTGTATGATTCGGTTTTTTCAGAAGATATATCCACTTAATGATGTTAATGAAGTGGTACTCGAGTTTGTAAATAAATCTCGTGATACTCAGTGGAAGCAAAAAGTGTTGCGTGTAACCACACCTGAAGAACAGGAGAGAAGCAACTAATAAGCGAATCATCTGAGTGGAGTTTGTGGTGATGTGGAACGCAATGATCTCCGCTCGCCTCCTGCAGAGATTGCCGAAGAAGCGTTGAATATATTTTTATCAGAGCAATTCAGTTCGATATTGCACCCTAAATGTGTTTTCTTCAGCATTAAAAATCACGAATTTGTGTGGTACACTTTCGGCGAAATTTTTAATCATCAGGAAACATCTCTAAGTAAAAGACTCAGAGTGCAACCACCATCGGCTTTCCTCTGGTGCGATAAAAATTTAATGGAAAACTTAATAATATCTTTAGTGATATTTTGTTTCTTTTAAGGATTGGAGTTGAGGTCATCTCGCTAGGCTATTTGTCATTTCATTTTTATATTTACCATAAACGTTATTCGTGCATTGGATTACTGGGTGATGACATTCGCACCAGCAAATTTATGCCGTAAAGCCTATTTAAAGTCTTATAGGGAACAATACCCTGTGTGTCAGTGATGCACATAAATTCAACAGATGTCCTCGTGCGTAATCGAGCCGATCGAATTGATTCGAACTGCAGAAATTTGCTGTTCCGTTATCAGCATGAAACAGTTGCATTAGCTTCACTTTTTTGTTGACTGCAAACGGTCTTATATCCCTGCTGAGAGATTGATTCTGGAAGAAGCAGTGCTGATGTTTCTTATGAACATATGATGGAAACATTGTTCTTATCGATGATAGTTCATTGGAATGGTGACTTTATCGTCGATTGTTATATATTTAACAACGAACGGCAGCTTCTCTGCGTTTGATAACGGTAGGAGTCGATAACAAGGAAACGTATTGCCAACAGTCGGTAATAACAAGTACGGAAGCTAGAGAAAGGCAAAGAGTCTCCAATTTGAATGAGAGGAAAGAAAATGATAAGACTATGAAAAGAGCCAAGTTGGCACGATCACCCGGGGCTATTTCAAAGATACTTCCACTTTAATTACACAAAAAAGGTACTCTCCGTGATATTGCGATATTATCATACTGCTCAGAACGCTAAACCGGCATTTTCCAAGACTCTCAGGCATACTCTTAAACTTGAATAGGTACATCTAGGAAAAACTCTTGGAATGAAAAAAAATTATGAGCATTATATTTGCAAATGGGAATTTTGATTATTGTTTAATACAAGAACTCTTGGTGACCATGAACCCTAATATTTGCCGGCATATTTTCACTCGGTTATTTTCGAGTGACATTGATGAGTGATGGAAAAAACTGATTCAATTTTATGCACATATAATATGGGAACATTAGGCTAATTGCAAACTATTGCTGTAAATGATTGTTCACTTACGTGAAAGATAAATCCAAAAAATGACCATATCCCTTCGAAGGCGTGCTGATGACTGAGTTTGAAAATGCCTTTCAATGGTGTTGAGGGTAATGCATGTGAAATGTGAGGAGGGCTTTCAAAAATGTGATTGGTTGAATTTCAAAATAGAAAGTAGGAACCGGGGAAAACAAGGATTTCTTTGTCCTCCGTAACATACTATGATGCACATGTGCAACCGGACTCCGGGTCATAAAACCTTCCAAAGAAAAAGGCTTTACGTTTTCAGTATTGAAGACTCTAAAAGATTTATTATATGGAAAAAGCATAGTCTCCGTCACGGCAAATTAGACAAACTTTGGTTTGAGTGATTCTCTCAAAGCGGTTTTTTGTATAAAGTAATAAAATTTGGCTTTCAATGTGAAATATATAAAGAAAAGGTTTTATGGTCATCAAGTCTTTTTCGACGGTGGGGTAAACAAATTAAAATACGCTCGACTTTTGTTCATTATTTTGAAAAATTATGAAAGATATAGGAATATAACTTCGTTACAGCGGCAACAATTATTCGTTTTCCTCTCAATCCATCCATCTATATTGACTTCTTGAATAAATTTTAATATTATTTCCCCCTCAGAAATAAGAAAGAGAAGAAAAAAAAGTGAGGACCCTCGTGGAGTGGCACTTCATCTGGGGAAAAAACTCACGGGCGTAATCAGTAATCAAATTTATTAGTTTCTATTGTCTTGAGACGAAGGTGGTAGGTAGAAAGAGAGGGAGTGGGGTAGAGGAAAATTCTTTTCCGATTTTATGGTGTGGAAAGGCGATATAATAAGGAGAGTGAGAGAGAAAGAGAAAGAGGGTGGGTCATGGAAGTACAGTGCGAGTAACGACAGAATAAGACTCGAGCTGAGAGGAATCAGAGGGCGAAGGAGAAAGAAAATTCGCTCAGGTTCACGTTTCTACATTGTGTTAGTATGAGTGCCAAAGATTTACTGGACCCCACTTGGTTGGTGGCCGTTTCCAAACTTTCAAGAAGTAAGAAAGCATAGTCCCTCTAAGGACTACTCGCCTTTTACGAAAACATTAAAACGATATAAACGGCGACTTAACGGCACCAAAACTCAAATTCACGTCTTCATTTAATTGCTTTTGTTTTCTCAATCATAACAATAGGATTGAATGGATGGTTTATCGGTTCGTTAATATTGGGAAGAAATCATAACTGGGACCCGGAACTTTGTGTTCCTACGGTTTTTCGCCGCCCGGTATATGAGTGAAGTTGGGTACTATACACTGAGAGAAAAATAAAATTTTGTCAAGAATTTTTTTACTAAAAAATCATCAACGAAAAAATTTCTTGAATTGGAATTGATCCTACTTACCTTTAATATATTCGTCTCATCGTTAGATAAATATGTTAAAGCTAAGTGGGAACACTTTCAATTCAAGAAATTTATTGGTTGATAATTTTTCACTAAAAATATTCTTGACTCAAGCGAAAATTACTCATCAAAATTTTGTTTTTCTCTCAGTGTATTAAATTTTTATCCCAGGAAGGAGGAAGATTGAAAATACTGTCCGTGATGACAAATGAGGAAAAAATTGTTATCTATGTAGGATGCTAGTGAAATAACATTTAAGAGAAGTGGGAGCCTTACGTTGTCGATGCACTGCCCGAGGTATGATGACTCATGTCATTCTGTGTTTTCGCTTGAAGCTCTTAGTTCGATTACTAATTGGGCAGTTCGTACTGGAGAGAGTGAGAGTAAAGAC